>PVKS010005852.1:0-61650 GCA_004027875.1 Aplodontia rufa
GGCATTACCCCTGGATAACAAAGTTTATACATATTGATTGCTACTGTTTTGACAATGTTTCCCCCTCATCTGTATCCTGTATCGCTATATACTTCTAATAAATGTGAAAAAAAAAGAGAAGCGTACAACTGTGATCCAAATTCGGCAAACCTGTAAGTGGGCACCGACACATCATCATGAACGCCAAAAGCTAATCTGAAACTCTTCCCGTTCTGACTTTGAAAAAAGTGAGCTGAAGAACACTAGCCATTCAGGCAGGCAAGGTCCTTGTTAGAGAAAAGCTGTGAACATCTGGGGAAAATGCTCTTGTTTTAAAGCTGCAAGATTTTTAAAGCAGCAGCAATGAGCCAATACATTTAGAAGAACAAAAGAATTTTTTAGAAAACTGTATAAAATTTGGTTAGGGTCAAGAGAAAAGGTTTTAAATAAAAAGCCCCCCCCCCAAAAAAAAAGACTGCTAACTTTGTTACATGACAAAATGCCTGAGATAATCAACTTTAAAAGCAGAAAGATTTATTTGGGTTCATATTTTCAGAAGTTTCAGTCCATAGTCACTTGTTCCTGTTGATTTGGGGCCTATGGTTAAGTAGCACATCATGGCAGAATTACATGGCAGAGGAAACTGCTTACCTCATGGTAGCCAGGAAGCAGAGAGGTGAGGGGGCAGGGGGAATAAAGGAGCCAGAATACCAATATTTTTTTTCAAGGGCATGCCTCCAATGACCTAACTTCTTTCCAGTGCCCCCACACCCCACACTAAGGGTTCCATCACCTCCCAATAGCACCAACAGGTTGTTGACCAAGCCTTTAGCACATGGGTCTTTATGCGACATTTAAGATCTAAACCAAAACAGACTAAGCTAAATTTCAGAACAATATAGCTATAGCTAGTGATTAAATCCCTATAATTGAAAATGCTTATTGCATGGGTATTTGATGTTAATAGGTAATTTTTCATAACACTGAGTCAAAAGGAATGAGCTTTTCTCATGAAACAGGGATAAAAGATAGCATTTCTATGAGAATTCAGTGATTCTCCCAGAGAGCACCTGCAACATACTCACCCTTGGGCCATAAGTACACAGAATGGAAGGGACTAGCACCATCCCTGATCTGTGTTGCACTTTTTTTACTTACGAAAAGGCTTTAGTCATCAGTGTTACAAACACAATTTTAATATATAGTGTTTTTACATAAAGTATTTATGTAATTTTATATTACATATATTTTATATGTTGTATATAAATATATACATATTTTTATACAGTGTTACAAATGCATAAGACTCTTCAGAGGCTGGAGTGGTGGCTCAGCAGTAGAGTGCTTGCCTGGCATATGCAAGGACCCAGGTTTGAACCCTAGCACCACATACATAACTGTCAGAAAAACTAAAACCAGATGAGAAAAATAAAATTTTCTCTCCTCTCCTAAAAAAAAAAGAATGTTCAAAACAAAATTCTACAAAAACCATTTTATTTATGGTTGAAAATGAAATAAAATATACAAAAGGTTTCCTTTTACTCTATAAAGGAAAACACAACACAGAATTTTGAGAATTTAGTCTAGAACTCTGCACCACTGTTGAGCTTCAGTGGTGACCTAAAACTCAGGAAACAAAACTCAAAATAAAAGGCAACAGCATATACAGTTAAAGAAACCAGATACTGCTTATTAAAAACAAATCCAATTCTGATTTTCCGCTATTGTTTCAACACTGAAGAAATACAGTGGCTTATTCCTTGGTGTGAGAAGCTAGTCTGATGGTCCCTTTCCCCTATTATACAAAGATGGGATGAAAATGTCTGGTTCAAGAGGCTGAAAGACACTGCTAAGGCACATTTTGCAATTTAAGAAAATTCAGCTGAAATGATAGCTTTGTTCAGTTATTTGCTAATGGTCAAATTAGTAATTTTCAGTCTAAATGGTAAACAAAATGTTAATGAAAATAAGACATACAAACTTTTCTTAATGAGATGTAAGTAATAAAAACAGTTGCTTATATTATTTACTATAAACAGGTTTGATTTGATTATTTTTTGCTATCTATATTCTCATAATGTACTATATTATTGCACTTATGTCTAAAACGTTAAAGTTTCCTACATTCTCTAATGCTGATTTTGTAGAAAATTGTATTTCACATTATTAATCTCATTAGTACATACTTATAAATAAGTACAAAACATCTGGAGGATGCATATATAATGACTGCTTGATTTACTACAGTAGCAAACATCAAAATAACTCCTTAAAAAGTCTATAAAGTTTTTGACACTTTGAAAAAGCTTGCATATCATTTATCATTGTTCTCCAAATACTGTGGCAAGTCATCACAGTAAAAAAAAAATTAAGATACCATTGTTAAGATTATGAAGCAGGGCTGGAGCGGTCGCTCAGCAGTTCTGTCGCTTGCCTGGCATGCGCAAGGACTTGGGTTCAGACCCCAGCACCACATATACAACAAAGGCCACATGAAAAACTAAATAAAATTTGATTCTGTCTTTCTCTATCTCTCTCTTTAAAAAAAAAAAAAAAGATTATGAAGCAACCTTATTACAAATTCCTGAAATATTCTACCCATCTGTTTTTAATTCTAAATGTTGTTTAGCACTACAAACCACCTATGAAAAGACATTTACTTAAAAATGCATAAAAGTTATTAGTGTAAGAAAAAAATCTGTACCTCCAAAAGAAATCAAACTCTCTCATTAAGTTACTTCAATAATGATACAACTTGGGGGGCTGGAGCGGTGGCTCAGCGGTTTCAGTGCTTGCCTGGCAAGCACGAGGACCCAGGTTCAAACCCCAGCACCATGTACACAACCGAGTGTTGGAGCAACTAAGGCCATGTGAAAAACTAAATAAAGTTGTTTCTCTCTTTCTCTGTCTCTCTCACTGTCCCTCTCTCTTAAAAAAAAAAAAAAAAGATACAACTTGGCCAGCCACGTTACTAAGCATGCCTTGAAACTACATCAGGATCGAGGATCAACTGATGATCTGAAAGGTCTTTTTGGTACACTTAAAGGTAGCCACCAAAAAAACTAATTTCTCTGAAATAAATCTTTAATTACTGCAGCCTAACCCCCTTCATATGGACCCACTTAGATGGCTCATGTTTTATTAGGTATGTAGTCAGTCTAAGGCAAAGTGTTATGCTGTTTGCCTAACTGTAAAATTAACACATATAGAACATAAGATTTGAATTGATACTGAAAAACTCAGCAAAATATTGATCTAATTAAAAAAAAACCCTATTGATGGAACAAAATAAACTTTATTTTAATTACAGTAGCAGAGTCAGGCCCAGAAGAGCCAGAGTTGCACGCAGAACGCTCAGCACCAGCAGGATAAAGCAGACAGGGCTGCTCAGTACTAATGCTAGCACACAAGTCCCTGCCGCATCTGGATGATCTGTAGTAAGGCCGCCTGAACATCTTCATCCATGTGGCCCTTGAGAGAAAGAAGAGAAATGTTTCCTGTCACCATAATTTACATAAGAAATCAAACGACAAAGTCTTTATCTTAGGGCACAAGTGGTTGTGATTCACCCTCCCCACCGTGATAATCTACAGGAGACACTGGAAAGGGAAGTAGAGCTCTACGGTGAAACAGAGAAAGTTAATTCATAAGTACTGTGCACTAGTTGCTTTTAACATCTATTACCAGAAAACAAATGGATGAGCTTCTCTCTTTTCCAACAATGGGCTCAGATGGTTGGGTAGCTTAAGTTCCAAATGAACAAAGTCCACTACAAGCACATTTGTTGTTGCTGCTAGGCTGCTGCTGCTGCTGAGGATTTTTTAAAAATCAGAAAAATAATTGAGGAAAAAAAATACTCATTTATAGTTTGTGTGTGTGTGTGTGTGTGTGTGTGTGTGTGTGTGTGTGTGTGTTTTATGGTTTAAGAGGGACCAAGACAAAGAGAAAAAGAGAATATATTTTATTTAGTTCTTCATCTCGTTTTCATTTCTCCGACACTTCGTTGCGTACGTGGTGCTGGGGTTTGAACCTGCATCCTTACGCATGCCAGGCAAGTGTGAAACCGCTGAGCCACCGCTCCAGCCCCTCATTTACAGTTTTTACATAAAATTGCATCGGATAATAAATACCACTTTGCAACTTATTTTTTACTTAATGTTGTAGAGATGTTTTCCTAGAGCCACTTTTTGAATTAGAGGTGTTTGTCCAGTGTGATTTACATTTTAAAAGAAACACTTTACCAGACATGCTAACGCATGTCTGTAATTACAGCTATTAGATGCCAAGGCAGGAGGATCACAAGTTTGAGACCCTGTGCCAAAAAATAAAGACAAAAAAGTGGGGAGGCTGGGAATGTAAATAATCCTCAGTACAAGAGAAAAGAAAGGGAAAGGGAAAGGGTGAAGGAGGGGAAATTTTAAAAAGTAGCAAGAAAACTGATTAAATGAGTCACTATGGAGGGCTTTCAACAACCCTCTACTTTTTTTTCTTTCTCTCTTTCCTTTTTCCTCGCTGGAGCACTTGAATAGGTTTCAGCATAACACTTCTATTAATATAAAAGGTTTTGCTTCCAAAATCTGTTTTTATAACAGCAGGATGCTTAAAAACATTAGCCTCCGCTGACTAAACTAAATTCTTAGTTAACTTTATGATGCCAGAAGGCAAGACTTTCAAATGCCAATTGCTTTTGTCATGTTTCATTAGGGCTCATTAGAAAATAATTTCAAATTTCTGAAATGTAGATTATATGTTTGTTAGTTTGTAGCATCTTTCAGTGAGACCAAGCTCCTGGTCCCTTAGCCAATACCAGCGTGCTTCAGATTCTAATACAGGTTTTCTAGGCTCTTCTACAATTTCCCCTCTAAACTTCCCAATCCAGCATCCACCTATAGTTTTCTCTAATAATTGCAATAAACTTTGAATCTCAACTTATCTTCTGTCTGCTCAAAAGAAGGCAGCATGGATGCCAACACCTTCTACGACACCATTCATTCTTTTTAAACCCGCCTTTCCCCCCAACATCACCCATAGAAACAGTAGGACTTTTGATTTTAGGAATCTGGACCTTTTTATTATTTTATCTAGTTCTCTTAAAAGTGGTCTTTCTTTGAAGTTTCCTCAACACATATCTTCCCTTCTTTTTTTTTTATTTTCACAGTGTGCCCTAACACACTTCAAATCCAAATAATTCCTAGTATCTCACTTGCCATTCTAACATTTGTCTCTTTTAGTAAATATATCTTCTTGAAAAAAATCTATTCTGAGAATTTTGGAGATGCTGCTCATACAGTTTCTACACAGCATTAAGAATATATCTGTATATGATAAGCATTTTCTCAGTATGATCTAAAAGGGGCTGGAGCAGTGGCTTAGCGGTTGGAGCAGTTGCCTGGTATGCACAGGATCCAGTTTTGAACCCCAGCACCACATACACAACCAAGTGTCAGAGAAACAAAGGCCAGATGAAAAAATAAATAAAAATGATTCTTTCTCTCCCACCCCTCTTTAAAAAAAGAAATAGAAGCAGTGTTCTCAGTATACCCCTAAAGAAGGAAATGAATGATCTTATGCTTCATTAAATTTAAGACTCAATAAATACTATTATTTCTAAACAGATCACTTTTTCTTTAAATATTACTATTCTACACACGCCCTGCTTGTCATCTTCACACTTTTCCAGTAATCTCTACATTTCAAAGAAATACTCCTAAGCTACGGAGAAACATGTGAAGCCTCTTCCACTCTCCTCTTCCAGCTGACATCCGCGGGTGGACGTCAAGGCTTTATCTCCAGCTAGCAACACTATTAACGTGCTCTGCCATCATATGTTGCCAAACTGTCTAATAAATGAGTGACAAGCAGATGGAGCAACACTAAATTTAAGATACTGTGTTGCTGTATAGCTTTGTAAATTTTTCTGGGACATATAAGCCATGATTTAAAAGAAACACAATTATTTTTAAATAAGCATATGGGATACAGCTACTTTAAACATCAATTACGTTCATATAAATTTATTTGAAAATAAAAGCTTATTTTCTCTCAAATAATAGCCTTTCAAATGGAGCAACAGTTCTTTACCTGTGCAGCACTAAGAAGGTGTGTTCGATAAATTGCAATTACTTCTTGGTGCTGTCTGTCAGCATCCTAGAAATGTGGAAAGATGGGACAGATCAGAATATCAGCATTCATATTTCCAAACACACTGAGGCTTTTTGACAGTGATGTCCTCGGGCCTGATGTTACAAAACAGCAGTATTATCTGCTACTCATCTTAGGACAAACCACCTGGGACCTACCAGATGCAGAATTCTATAACATGAAATTGGATAAACTTTTCTAAGGAATGAGTGGGAACAATCATGGTAAAAACAATGCCACTTATTCTAGGTAACACGGAATTAGAATCTTAGCCTGCATCTACTGCCATGAACTTAGCAGACACTTCCTGACTTGTGCTTTGGAATACTGCACAGTTCTCCATCTTGTCTCCCTCTCAACACCTTGGATTCCCTACCATGCTTCTAAGACTGAGGTAGCTCTTACCTCACATCACATCACTTATAGCTCAAACACCCTAAGCGATTTATGCATAAAAGAGAATCTAAACTCAGCAGCTTGGTTCTCACTGTCCTCCATAATTTGACATTTGGTTTCAAATATTAGCCCCAAGGTACAGGTAAGGCTTTTTTTTTTTTAATTTTCCTAGGCCATGCCCCATGTATCCCATGTATTCCATCCATTCCATCCATTTCCATGACACTCTTCACACTTTTTCCTTTTCCTGGAAGACTATTTTCCTTTCATCTCCCCAAACACCATTTATTTTGCAAATTCAGGCCAAGTAATCCCTTTTTTGAAACTGGCTCCCATTCCACCTGTAATTCCTTCTTCCTGGGAAAATGCTATGATTTGAATATGTTCGGTTCCCCAAGTTTTTGTGTTAGAGACTTAATCTCCAGTGCTCCAGTGTGGAGAGATGGCACTTTTCAGAGGTAATGAGATCAAGAGGAACTTACCCTCATGCATAGACTAATGTTATCATCACAAGAGGGGGTTCTTGATGAAGGATGAGTTCCACACCTATGTGATGCCTTCTGCCTTATTATTACACAAAAAGAATGCCTTCATCTAATGCAGTCTCTTGATATTGGACTTCCCAGCCTCCAGAACTATGAACCATATAAATTACTGTTCATTAGATATTATCCTATCTATTCTTTTCTGTTATAACAACACTAATGGACAAAGACAGACCCTATCCTTCAGAATCTGGTACTGTATTCCCAATTCTATGTCTGACATCTCTCATCTCATTATTTCACTTCTCATGAATCTACATTTTGCCTCTTTAACTACTGAGAACTCCCTGGGGACAGCAATGGTATACTCTCTTGATCCCTGACAGGGCCTATCCCAGTGTCATGAACATAATAAATGATAAACAAATAGTTGCAATTATTGAAGGGAAAACCATATCCTTTTGAAAAGATTCAAATCAGCAATTTGTCATCATTAATCAATGGTGTTAAAAAATGAACATTTTAAAAAAACTATGTTAGCTAACTTCCTGTTAGCTAACATAATAAAATACCTGAGATAATCAACTTTAAAAAAAATATCTATTGTGGCTCATGGTTTCAGATGCCATGGCTGGCATGCCACACTGCTGTCAGGGCTGCTGTGAGGCAGCACATCATCGCAGGGAACATGTGGGGGAGCAAACTATTTGCCTCATGACAGGACAGAGAGGAAGAAGAGGGGCTGTCCCAGTATCCCCTTCAAGGGCACACTCCCAATGACTGGAAGACCTCCCACTAGGCCTCACTTTTTAGTCTTCACCATTTCCCAACAGCATGGATCTGGGGACCAAATCTTTAATACATGGGCCTTTGGGGAGACATTTCATATCTAAAGAATACCAATAACTTCTTTCCATTCAAAACCAACACATAACTAAATCAAACAGAACAGAAAAACATCCGTGACAATTTACATTTGGATGTGTCATGTTTTACTTTGCATTTTAGTGGGTACTAGGCTCAATTAAAAATGTGAACAAACAAGCAATTAGTTCCTATTCGATTTTATGGATGTGAAAGTCAAGGATTAAAGAGAATGTTCCATGCTATTCACTTTAAGTGGCAGGACTTAGACCAGAGCTCTCATTTTTTACTTCTAAATGCAGACACCTTCTTAAATATATAAGGATATAAGGTATAAGAGCATAGGAATTCCTATTTGTATTCACAAGGATAGAAGATAATGAAAACCTCCTTTAATTTATTGGACCAATATTTTAGAGTGTACACTACATGAGAAAGATGCTACATTGGTAATTAGTCATCCCCAGGTTTAAATCCCAGCTATGTGACCCCAGCCATAAAGTATTTTAATCTTTATTTTCTTAAGAATTAAACAGGGAATACTGATAAAGTTTAGAGATAAAATAAGTAAAGTACTTAATGTAGTGCCTGGCACATATTAGACACCAAATAAATGATTTTCTTATTCCACCAGTAGAGGTAATTTAGAACAAAAATGATTATATTCTTGGATGTGAACACAACTACAATTCCATTTGATCTCCAAATAAGCCTTATATACAAACTAACCAAGACGGACAGCAGCTGCCAGCCAAGGCCGGCGTGTCTGATACTCACAGCCAGCTGCTGCTGCAGGGCCTTCACTTGGTGCTGTAGAGTGTCAATCAGCTGGCTCTGCCTCTTGGTGGGGCTGCCACTTGTGTATGTAAGCTGGGACAGGCCATTGAGCGCCTGTTTTAGTCTTTCTACATCATTAAGCAGTTCAGTTATCTTTTGAAAAAAAGAAAGCATGGGAGAAATGCACATTAATCACTTATTCTTATAAACACCTGCACAGAAACTGATCCTTACTTAAAACACTTCATCTTTTTATACCAGAAAAATGAGATGTGAATATTGCCAAGATTGTTATCAACAATATATATAACATATTATCTGTATAATTTTTAAAAAAAATTTTTTTGTATTGGGGATTGAAGGAGTGAACCCAGGGGTGCTTATAAGACAAGGTCTAAGTTGCTTTGGACCTCACTAAGTTGCTGAGGCTGGCTTTGAACTTGTGATCCTCCTGCCTCAGCCTCCCAAGCCCAAGCAGCTGGGATTATAGGCATATGCTACCATGCCCAGCTATTTGTATAGTTTCTTTAATTAAATTCCTCTCAAATTTCTTGCAAAAGCAATAACAAATTAAGACTATCACATACTCTAAGATTTGGTCATGAACTTAAGTCTTTCTTTTTTAAAAGAAAGAGAGAGAGAGAGAGAGAGAGAGAAACAATCAATTTTATTGTTTTAGTTTTGCACGTGGCTTTCATTACTCGGGCACTTGGTTGTGTACATGGTGCTGGGGTTTGAATCCGAGTACTCGCACTTGCCAGACAAACGCTGTAACCGCTGAGCCACTGCTCCAGCCCCAACTTAAGTCTTCTTACTTTCAAATAAACATAAAAGGATCTATGAAGGTACAAAAACTATCTTCCAGACAATGTCTGGAACATAGAAAGAAGAATCTCCATCTGACAAAGTGTGAAAAATAAAAGTCCATGGATTGTGTGTATCTACAATTAACTTGTGTGCCCTGTTCCTTACAGAAGTTGTATTATTAAAGACAACTTTGTTGTAAAGAGAGAGAGAGAGAGAAAAACAGGGAGGCTGTTTAGAGTAGGAGAAAGAGCACAGGCTTTGAAGTCAGAAAGGTATGATGTGTAGAGCTTAGCTAATTTCCTTTACTTTCCTGAGCAGCAGTTTTATCTTATTAGTGAAAAGATGGAAAACCTTTCATAGTTAAGAAAATCAAATGGGGTCATAAATATATACTTAGTACATATTACATGCTCAATAAATGGCAACATGTATAAGTACACATTAGTAATTAGATATTATAATTATATACTATTATATTCACAATCACCTTCTAAACAAGGTGAGAGAATATACATTCTGGACTCTATGGGAAGATGTGCCAGAATTGATACTTGTACCTCTCTTCTAAGGATGGCTGTTTCTGATTCTGCTTTTACTCATTATTATGTTCCCAGCAACTGGCATATAGAAGGCATTTAACAATTACTTGTTGAAGAGATACCATTAGTCAATCTTCCTACTTCATGTCCATAGTATAAATAATTCGACCACCAGTTTCAAAAAAATATTGAATACCTATTCCGTAAATTGTACCATGAGAATAAAAGATAAGAAAAAGATTAAGTTATAAACCCTCTTCTTAAACGCTGGTTGGAAAGATGAGCCACATAATTCTAATACAGTAACACAAATGTTTTACATACATGGAAAACCTAAAATAAAATTTGAGTTTTAAAAGATGAACCCTTTACTAAAACCTAAAATGAACAGCGAAGGCTTTAGGAAGGAGGGTAAGGGGTTAAAAATGCACAGGATTCAATTCAACAAGAAAGGTAGGGCAGGACTTGCTGGGTCCATTGAGTTCGGACTATACATCTAGAAGCTAGTGAATCTCAAGTCTCACCAAATTTCTTCAACTTCTGGGTGTACCAGCTGAAGGGACAGAAGGAAAAATGCTTTTGATTTGTGTTTGTGCTTTTGATTTTTGTTTGTGTTTTCTCAATTCAGGATTTTCTACATATTGATAGTCAAACCAAACTGAAAAAGTGACACTTTGTTTATAAGTTTGTCAGACTGTCTATGGAATTTTATGGTAAAAAATCCCATTCTACTCTGGCAGTCCTGCTCTGGAGTTTCCAATGCATAGCCACACAGACCACTCTGTGCCTACCTTATTATCTTTTGCTTCAATTTGTTTAGCAGATTCTTGTATTCTTCTCTGCAACTCTGTGATTGTTGTTAAGGACTTATCACATCGTTCCTTCTGGTCCTTGATTTCTTGCTCAATGCTGAAATGTAGCACATCCTTTTCATCTTTAGTAGATAATTTCTTCTTTTTGGCATGCAAAACCTCTTCACATACTTCGTCATACTTTCTATTCAGATTGGCCAGTTTTTCATTTAAATTGGAAATCTGGCTCTCCAAATCACTTTTTGTTGCTTTATATTTAGACAAATCAACTACCTCTCTAGTCTCTAATTTCTTCAATGCTTGTTTAGTGCTCTGAACCTCAGTCTGGAGTTTGGAGACTTCTTCAGTTTTGTTTTGGCTTTCTTCTTCCTTTCTTCTCAAGCTAACTTTCATGATTCCGACCTCTTTCTCAAATGCTTCCTTAATCTGCAAATGCTCCGCCAGGGGTACAGAAGAATTTTTTTGATTTTCCAACAGCTGATGCAGTTTGGTCACTGTCTGCTGCTCTTTCTCATAGCACCTTTGCTTAGTCTTCAGTTCCTCCTTTAAATTCTCAATTGTGTCATTAAGAGACTTTTTCAGAGCCTCAACCTGCTCCAATGGAACATGCTGTTTCTGTAAACAATTTTGTGCTGCAAGGATTTCTGAAGCCTGCCTGGTGGTTTCTTCCACTAGCTTCTCTTTCTCATTCTTTACTTCAGCATATTTCTGTGACAGGTCTTTTAACTGTTTGTTTAGCTCTTCTGTTTTCCTGCTTAATGCTCTTTCAGTTTCGCGGGAATTCTCCATCAGAGCACTCTTATCCTTCAACTCTTTCTGAAGGGCAAAAAGCTCCTTTTTTAACTTGTCATTCTCTTGCTTGCCTTTCTTGGCCTCTTCCTCTCTGACGGTACACTTTTGGGTCTTCTCCGATAACTGCTCTTTTAATTCCTTCTCTGTTGCTTTGAATTTTCGCTCACACTCTTCAAAGCTGATAATTGGAGCGTATTTTAGCTTGATGCATTCTTGTATTGTGTCGAGTTCCTTCTTCTGGGCTTTAATTTCGGCATGCAGTGCCACAATCTCTTGCTGGCCTTGGCTGTACTTCGCCAGGATCGCCGCGCTAGCATCCTGCTCCCTCTTCAGGCTCTGACTCACACTACTCATCTTTCCCTCGTGCTCTTCCAGACTGATGTACTCAGCTTTTATTTGATTCTGAGTGTTTTCCAGGTTTCTTTTTAAAATTTCATTCTCATCTTTTATTTTTACAAATTCTTGATTTATATCTTCAAATCTTTTCTTCACATCAAATAATTCTCTGTTAGTTTTATCTAATGTGTTATTCAGGGCAGTCTTAATCTCTTCATGGGTTTTAGCTGATATATACTGGCTACTCAGAGTCTTTTTCAAGCTAGTGTTTTCAGACATGAGTGCATGAATTTTCTCTTGGTCTTCACTACATTTTTTATTAAGTTCAGACTGCTGTTTTTTAAGTTCAACAATATTGGATTTCAGAGCCACCAACTCCTTTTCATGTCTCTCAGGAGGTACAAACACAGTTTCCACGTGGCTAACCTTCTTACTTAATCTGTCATTTTCCATTAGCAATTTCTCCATTTCCAACTTCTTCTCTGTATACTTTTGTGTTACATCTGAAAGCTTTTTATTCAAATCATCAATATTTACATCATGTGACTTTTTCATTTCTTCACTTACCTTTAAAGGAACATAATGATTTTTCATTTCAATTGTTAGATTACGTACTTGCTGGTTGAGGAGCTTATTATCCAGAGAAACTTCTTCAACTTCCTTTTGTAGTGCCTGGTTCTTCAGTGTTAATTCAGTGATCTTCTTTCCAAGCTCTCCTGACTTTTGCTCTAACCTGCTCTTGAGCTGCTCATGTTCCTCTGGTCTCACATGTTGGGCAAACTTGGCCCTAACGTTCTCAAGTTCTCTCTTCAGCTGTCTAATTTCACTAAGTGATTTTTCATATTCTCTTTCCATCTCTACCAATTTTTTTGCTTTCTCATTCACTTCATTTGATAATACACTCTTCATGTTTTCAAATTTTTCTGTTGGAATGGAAAGGGTCACTTTTGCTAACAATTCTTTTAACTGGTTTTCCATCTCCGTGACCTTTCTGCCTTTCTTCTCTCGTTCCAGTTCACACATACTAAATTCCTTCTGCAATCGCTTATTTTCTTCTATCAGCCTCCCTTCATCCCTCTTAAACTCTTCCACTAGCATCTCATTTTGCTTCACCTGGTTTCTTAACTTTCCCACTTCTGCAGATGCGCCTTCATATTTTGCTTTCATGTCGTTCAACTGATCCTTCAGTTCTTCCACTACTCTGTGATTCCCCGTGGCTGCTTCACTTGTTAGGTGCTCTTTGAGGGCGAGAAAATGGGTCTGCATTTGTTTCACTTTACCTTCTGACTCATACATTCTTTTCTGCACATCTTTTAAGGCATCTTCTAATTGCTTTATCTGTTCATCTGAGTCCTCCTTGACCCTTTCACATTCTAATGCTAAAGCTTTGCACTCTGCTACCTTGTGAGCCAGTTCATTTTGGAGCTTAAGTCGGTCTTGCTTTGCTGAATCACAGAAAGTTCGCATTGCTTCTAACTCTTTCTTTAAAATTTCATTTTCAGAGTATGAGGTTTGACTGGGTAAGGATAGCTCCAGTGGTCTTAACATAGATCTGCTTTGCACATGAGCTGGCACACCTGTGGAAGTGCACTGAGAAGGAAAACAAGGCATCAGTCACAAAAGCCTAAAGGAAACAATGACTTCTTTGCCAAACTTACAGAAAGGTTCCAAGTCATCAGGAGTCAAAGGGTTGTCACAGTAGTAAGATAGGGGGGAAAACACACTGCTGATTTCTGTGGCAAGAAAAACAGTTTTGGGTATGATTTCCTTAACATACTCAAAACATTTTGAGAGTTCTATACACTTAAGTCTATTTCTGGCAGAACGAGGAAAAATAGCTGTGGTCTCTAGGCTCTATTTTCTCTTCCTTTCCCCATTATTCTTACCTATAATTCAAGAATGTTGCCTTTATCAAAAATATTTACTACTTCTATGTTTTATGGCACACAATACTTAGAATTACATATTATTAGCAGCTAGAATTTTTTTTTTTTTTTTTTTTTGAGACATGGTCTTGCTAAGTTGCTTGGGGCCTAAGTTCCTAAGGCTGGCCTTGAACACTCCATCCTTCTATCTCAGTTTTCTGAGTTGCTGTGATTACAGATATGTACCACAGGGCCTGGATTACATATTATTTAACTTCTAAAAAGACATGACTTCTGAGTACCCTTACTATTAACTCTGATATAATGTTTTTTAAATTTTAAAAATACCACTGAAATAAATCCAACTAGCATAAGAGCTGACAAGAATATGTCACAAAAAGGAAACAAGTTTTCTTTTCTCAGGAAGATAAACACATAGCAACAGTACAAATTTTGATGGACACCTTGTTCGCTCTCTTAAGTGGTGACAAAAAGAGGAAGTATAATTAAACTTCAAATTAAAGTTCAAATACCAGAACATCATGAAAGATTAAATTTAGCTATTTTATTTTCTCTATATAGACTAATACAATACGTGCTCTTTACAAGTACTAATTCATTGATAAAAGCCATGTGTCATGAGCACATCCTATTACTTTAATGGGCAGTTAAATGGAAACTAACTTCTTCTCAACCAAGAGAAAGAAATCTGACAACATGGAATAATTTCCTAGGTCTGCTTCCAAATTTTCCTTTAATTAATCAATTAGATTTAGACTAACACTGCTTTAATTGCCAAGAAATTACATACACAGCTTCAAAACTTCCACACCTATTTTATTACAATAAAATATTTACCTAATCTTCCTAAATATTGGTCAGTTGGTAACCATTCCTTCCACTTAGACTCTTAGAATTTTCCATCTTAAAGAGAGCTTATACATTACCTAGGCCTATTCAGCCCACCTGCACAAGAAGGTACTAGAAAAGCCTTTAAAGCCCAAAAACCCATCAGTTCTATAGGATATAGAGGGTGCTGAAGACACAAACTTTACATCCACTGGAAAACAAGGGCGAGAAGCAGATAAATAAGTAGTAAGAAAATCAGTCAATATGCTACCTCTTGGAAGCTTGCTTTATTAGAGGTGAATTTCCAAATCATAGAATATATATTTAATTGCAAGGAAAAATACATTTCAAAGCCAAAGCAAATTACTTCTGAATTAGACCTATCTGTTTTCCCCTTCACATGGGAAAATGAAGGAAGACTTAACTGCTGTAATGAGCAGAGAGAGGCTCATTACCAGACAATGAAACTGTAATTCAAATCTTGTTTAAGCCACTTTCATCACAAACCCTCTACAGGGCATCACAAATAGTGACCTCTGCTTTTATTAAACTCAAGAAAGATGGATCAACTTCGATAATGAAATCTTTACTCAATGTATGCAGATTTAATAAGTATATATGCTGTTTCCTCTTTTTGAAGATACAAATATTTTCTTTAAATGTTTTTTAAATAAAAATAATTATTACCTGTGAGTCTGTCATATACATTTGACCTTGTTTAAGAAGTATATCTTCTTTTCCTAAATAAGTCCAAACAAATGACACCTTAATTTAAATATCCACACCAAAGTACCGGATAAACATTCATTTGGTATCACCCCCTCCTTTATTATCCAATCAAAAAGAAGCAGGAAGTACAACATAAAATTATCCTTGTTCTAAAATATCTACACTTTTTCCTATTATTGCTATAAATATAAGGGAATTATATACAGCCTGAATTAAGTTGGTTTTGGTTTTTAGAAATATGTAAGATGGTTAGAATAAAAAGGTTACACAGTTATAAAATATACAGTCAACATAAAAATGTATTCTGTGAAACTCATAGGATAAATATGACTGTTGTACTTAGTGGATAGTTTAACACTCACTAGGAAGGAAAAAGAACAGATTTTCTACGGAAAGTGTAAAACTGAAGAGTAAATGAAAGTGAAGACTAATTAAATACCCAATAAATAATTAATAACTTATGAAACTTATAATTATAAAATGCTTACCTGAATTGAGATTAATTTCTTCATATCAGAAAACTATGGTTGTTTGTTTTTCCATTAAAAAACAAGGCCCAAATATCACACGATAAATGTTTATTGATCAAAAAGGCAAATGTGGCCATTCATAAAATGTTCGATTTTTACAATCCAGGTAGCTAAGGAAGACCAGGGCCTCAGTGACTATCAGAGTAGATACTAGAGGCCATCACATTCACCTGAACCACTTCCTATTCCACCTGTTGAGGTGTACCACACAGGCGGGTGGATAAAGTTTAGAAGAAGGAATATTATGTACAATTAGACAAATAGGTATACATATTCCTTCTTTGCTTGAACTGGGAGAACCATAATGACAATCAATACGTTTTTACTTACGGTTACTGAAATGACTTCCTGATCCTAAATGATCACTCTGAAATCAAAAGCATAAATTAAAACACTTTAGGTGAATGCTGCTTCATTTTGTCAAATGTTCTATTTTAAATGATCCAGTCATTAAAACCACATTTTTTACATTCCTTGTTTCTCCTGAGTATTATTCCACTTAATCCCACAAAAAGACACAGCCCTAGCAACAATTAGACAGACAGCTGGGAATAAACAACTTTACTCAGCACTTTAATAAAAGCAGCCAAGTGCTTCAAGGAAAAACTTTATTGCTCTAATGGGGGAAAAAAGTGAGCCCAAGTGAACTGAAACAACTTTCACCACCTAGTGAAATGCTTTACCTCAGGAGGGAAGTGCCACATCTCCATCAGAGACTCGTTTTACTTTACCATTGTTGAGAACAGGAACCCTACCTCAGTGACTATGAATGTTACTGTAATCCCTTTCTCAGATTTATAGAATACTGATTACTTTGAAAGCAAAAGGAGACAAAGAACAGGAAATGAACTGAGGTAAAGAGCTACACAACATCAGTAATAAACCTGTTAGCACAACAGTCAGGAAAAGGAGAATCATAAACGCTTCAGATATTTTGAATTAAAATATACTTGGCTTGCTCTTTTTTTCCAGACAAGGAAAATACAAAGAATCTAATGTATAAACTAAAATACTACACTTCAAGAGTAAGACTATGCAGATACAGTTCTTGGATGTAATAGTACCAACAGGTACATATCAAACTCTGAGTTAGGTGACCATGATAAAGAGTCCAGAGTTCCACAGTTAAATTAATGCTACCTCCATTAAACCTTAGTGCCCCAAATATACAGAAATATATCTGTAAGCTTAATTAAATTTTTCATTCCATGCAATATTTAATACCAGAGTTTGTAAAAAATGAACAAAAGGAGTTCAAAAAACTTAATTTAGTTTTATTATCTTTTTCCTGTATTTCTCAAATGAAAACAAATGCATGAATTATGAATAAAATTATCCTTGTTCTAAAATATTCATATTTCCATATTTTCTATAAACATAAGGAAAATACCTACATATTAAGTATTATGCATAACTCACAGTAATACTATTAGCAATTTATGTAGTTTTTAAGCATATGAGATGATACAGTAACGGATATTCAAGTTGTTTCCTTGGGATCCATAGGGGATTAGTTCCAGGAACTCCACAGGTGCCAAAATCTATGGATGCTCAAGTCCCCTATATAAAATAGTGCACTATGTACATTTAACTTAGAGGCACATCCTCCATACAATTTAAATAATCTCTAGATTACTTATAATACCTAACAGAATGGAAATGCCATGGAAATAGTTATTATTTAGGAATAATGGCATTAAAAAGTCTGTGTGTTCAGTAAAGACGCAAATTTTTAAAATATTTTCAACCTGTAGTTGACTTAATCCATGGATGCAGAAACCATGCACATGGAGGCCTGACTGTATTCCAAGATGATGAATTCTTAGTTTTTAATAACTACTTTCATAAATATTGGGTCGCATATAAAGTAGGTCCTATAATTTTCTTCTTGAAGTGAAAAACCACTTCTAGTATAAAAATTCATCATAAATCAATAATATGTAACAACTGAGGAAAACGGCCCCATTACACTGAATTGGAAAAGTTACAAATCAAGATGTACAATATGACTCCAGCTGTTGAATGAGTACATAATAAACAAATTATGCACTAAGAACTGAAAAGAAACTGGTCAGCTGTTAAAAGCACAAAAATTACAGGTGTCTTTCTGTTTTTAATTTATATTTTCTAATTATTATAACCTTTTTGAAAGTTATAAACTTGATAAACTACACAACTAGAGTTTATCTAGAGCTACAGAAAAACAGTTTATTCCTAAGACATGCACAGTCAATCTCCTGGAAGAAAAGTAATGTAAACATAACTACGGGTGCCAGACTTTGGTGAATGAAGGCCCTGTCTACACACCTGCATTTTCTCATTCAAGCTACTCTAACTGCAAAACTGGCGTGGGAGTTAAGAGCACAAAGTAGCCAGCTGCGGGAGTTCAAGCTCTGGCTCTGGCTCTGCAACTTCCTATTTGTGAAGTTCTTCACTGGGTAAACCTCTCTGTCTGCAGTCTCCTCACTTATAAAGTGCAGATAATAATAAAACCTATCACCCAGGGTCGAAGTGTTCATTAATGCCCATATATTACACAAAGCAGCTCCTGACATATGGTTGGTGCTACAAAAATATTGACTACGACTAGGTGTCACAATTAACTTTAAACAGGAGTCTTCAAATGTGAAAAAGATAGAAGCCCCTATAGTTAGATCATCCTTTAGCTTATAAAACCGTGTTTATGAGCAATCTTTAGAATGCAGTCATAAGTATAAAATGCTTTTTTGTTCTATTTTTTTAAATTTATGAAGGCCTAGCAGCTCAGTAAAGTATGCCAGCATTAAGTGCACAATGCAGTAACTTTCTGTACACATACACTTTGTGAAATCAGAACCCACATCAAGATAAAGAATATTTACAGCAGCCCAGAAACTTGTTCACACACCACTCTAGCCTGTGACCCCCTCACCAAAGGGAGGGCTCTATTCTCACCTCTAACAACACAGATCAGCTCATCTGCTTTCAGATTTCATAAGAACAGAACTGTGCGGTACAAATGTACTCTGTGTCTGATTTCCTTCCTGCAACACTGCATCTGTGAAAGTCATCCAGGCTTTGCATTCTTTTTCATAGCTGCATGTAGTTTTTTATTTACAAAGAAAAAACTTCCTCTGCTATGGTCTGCATGTCCCCCAAAATATGCTGACACTTAACTGGGCTAGTATCCAGAGGTGGGGCCTTTTGGAAAGTGACTGTCACGAATGTTCTGCCTTCATGAATGGATTAGTGTCTTATTAAAGAGCTACAGGGAACTAGTTTAGCCCCTTTTCTGCCCTTTCACCTTCTGCCAGGGAGGAGACAGCTTTTGCCCCTTCCACCACATGAGGATGCAGCCAAGAGGTCCTTACCAGACAGCAAATGAGAGTACTTTGATCTGGGACTTCCCAGCCTTCATAAATGTGAGAAATGAATTTCTCTTCTTTATAAAGTACTCAGTCTCAGGTACTTTGTCACAGTAACAGAAGAGGACAAAGACACATTTAAAATGTACTTTGGAGTTTTATTCCTCAGTAAGCATAAGATTCATTCTGAATCAGCTGCTTTTTTCAGTGATCCCTAGTGAGGAATGGCATATACAATATATACTATGGCACTGCAAAATTAATCTATGCAGTTAAAAGCTGGAGAGTGGTTATCCTTAAAGTGGGAAGAGGAAGGAGTGACAAGAAGCAAGTGTGAGGGAGGCTTCTGAGTGTTAATAATGTTCTGTTTCTTGATCTGGGGGTGTTCAAATTGAAAATGCATCAACTTGTGCACTTTAAGTGTGTCCTTTTCAAATGTCTGTTATATTTCAATAAAAAGTTTAAAAATATAGCTTTGGAAAAGCTAAAACCTACTTGATTCAGCTGATGATGAGTATATGACCTGAGCCTTATTAACATAATATTCTTGTCAAGGTATTCTAATTAGTTCGTGTACACATGGTCTTTCCTGAGGCAACCCTGGTCAGACCACTACTCATTTATATGATGCTTTACTGACTTTATCAGCATCATCACTGCAAATCTACAGGTAAAAACAAAGTTTTGAAAAGGTACAAATAAATACTGAAGAAGGCTGCAGAAGAGAACCTAGAATGCAGCTAAGTGTCACTTGTACGCTGGTCAACTAGAATGAACTCACCTAAACTTTACAAATATGTGAGGAGAGGGAAGATAGCTCTAATTCTGCCAAAGAAGCAACAAACTCAGAGACTAAATAAAATCCTGAGGTCACACTATAACAAACACTTGCAATTCAAATTCAAGACTGATGCCAAGCCCCTTACCACTACCCATTATGAAGTATAGGAAATAATTTAAGCTTTCTATACCTCGAAATATTTAAATCGATTTTTCAGAGCCTCAATAGTTCTTAAGCTTTCCTCGTGTTGCTTTTCTTTAGTTGCCAAAAGGGACTTCAGCTTTTCTCTCTGCAAAGTAAAGGAATAAATAAAGTCACCCTGTGCATGAAATAGGAATTACTTTGAGAACTGGAGTTAATGAATTCTCCAACCTGGTGGAATGTATTAGTAGAGTTAATAATTTATATAAATATGCTAAGAAATCATACAATATATACAAACATGAAAAATTCAAATTGCTATTGTTTTAAATCTTGATAATGTTTAGAATTTTTCATCATTTCATGACAAATTTCAGAGAAAAACATATTCAAAACAATTTTACAGCACAAACAGATTTTGTTTTCCCTTTAAGCAAGCACCAAAAATAGAATTCTGTTCTTGATCTCAAGTCGGGACTTAAACCTTTACTACAATATGATCCTCAATTTACAAAACATTTTATATGTTGAAAATAAAATTTAGCATCCTACCTCACTTTCCAGATCATCTGCAACCATTACTTCCTAAATTTAAGAAAAATAAATGTATTTTAATTCTTGAAAGTTTATCTCAGAAAGCATGATCTTGACAAACATCTCTTAAAAGACTGGTACATGTTTTTAAGACTGGGGACAAAGACGTGAGCAGCAGTGCCTCAGTGCTAACATGTCTGCTGTCCGAGTTCATTCTTCTAACTTCAGAAGCACTTTTGAGTCAAAAGAATCTTTCCAAGTCCAACCTCCTCTTCCTCCTGGCATCTTCTGCCTACTGCTTCTGCTCCAATCCCATGGCCTCAACTACAGTTCAATATTTTGTTATTATCATACACCTAAATTATTAATAAGTGCTTTCTTTTTTTGGTATGAGCTTTCTTACTGTAAAATGTCATACATATACAAACATATATAATGTCCTATTTCAATATTTAAAGTATTACTTAAAGCATAATAAAATGAACATCTATCTGTACCACTATCCTTATATATTTACTTGAAAGGAATTTTTTGTATTTCGTATTCCCAAAGTTCAGGATTAATTTGTTAAATAAAAATTGTTAACTTTTTTTGTTGTTGTTGATTGCTCAATGCTGCTGTCATGTGCTGTCCTATGGGAAACTCTCATAGCAAGGAACAAGAGGGCTCCTTGACAAGAGTCATGTTAGTCAGCTTCAAAGAATATGCTTTAGCCCTTCAGATGCTGCAGCTTGGCTGACTGCATGGCCCTGAAGGACCTGGAGCCAAAACCACAATGATGGGCCATTCCAGAAATCACATGGGATAATAAGCTCTTTTAAGTCACTAACTTCGAGGGCAATTCATCACACATTAATACATAACTAGTACACCTCATGTGTCTGAAATTTCCTTTATTCTATCCTTTCATTTGATTGGGTTTTAGGCTGGCTATAGAATTCTACCATGAAATTTATTTTGTTCAAAATTCTGAAGACATTGCTCCACTGCCTTCTCACTTTTGATGTTACAGTTGAGATTCACAGCCATTTTGATTTCTGATCCTTGAACATGTGCCTGGTTTTTCTAGGGGGTGGATTTGTAGGTAGGATCTGCTTAGACTTCAATTACTTAAAGCTTAACAATCATTGCTAGTAGCTTCATCAACTGTGGGTCTTCTCAACATGGAAAACCATGTCTCATTTCTGGGAAATTTTCTTTAGTTACTTTATTGATATTTTCTTCCATCTGCTGTCTCTTTCTTGAGCACCTATTATATTACTCAGGTGTGGAGTATGTTCATAGCCTGTTTTCCCATTCGTCTACTTTTTCCTATTTGTCGAGTCTTTATCTTTTTCCTATACTTGTATGGCATTTTCCTAGCTTCATTTTTTTCATCAGAATGTTTCCTGTGTAGAATGAAATTTTGTGTCACTGAAAATACTAAAAGTAGCCAGTTTGGGTTTTTGTTTGTTTGTTTTCCTGTAAATGTTCTTTCCCTGCACAATTCATTTCTTCCAAGTTTCTTCTATGTGAGCACTGGTAGTATAGTGGTGACACAGCTGCCTTCCAAGTTTCTCTTATGTTAGTTTCTACCTTCACAGCTGAGGCTCGCAGATATGTAGTACCTTGGTTTCTGCTCATGTTCAACTGTGGGGAACTAAAGAGTTGACTGGCAGGTCTACGCAAGAGAGTATGATGTGGCCACCTAGGAAAGAAACCCCTCATTTCAGCATTTTAAAGTATTTCCTCTTGGGGTTGGAAAGATTCCTTTAAAAAGACTTCCTGCAGGGTTCTAGTAGTTAAGTGCCCTGGGGTGGAGACCAGTAAGGTCTTGGCATTCAGCATGCCAACCACAACTTAACCTCGTGTGTTTCTTATGGTCCACCCAGCTTCAGCTATACTTGGTGTCCTCAGTTCTCAACAGAAGAATAAAGAGGAGCAGTTGGGATCAAATCGAATGAATCAGGGATTTAGGAACCCACTCCTTTAACAGGCTTGTAACCAATCATTCAACTTGCATTCCCGAATCCAGAGGCGCTGGTACTACCAACTCCTAAGCCTTTCAGAGGTTATGCATTATAAATCATTTCACTTTCCTCTGCTGGCCTTCGATTCAAATTTCTCAAGTCTAATCATTTATTGTTCATTCATTTGCTTTCCAGATTCAATACTTTGCTACTATAGTATCCACTCTTACTGTATTTTTCCTAAAGGATGCTTTTAAAATGTCCAACTCTCCTTTCAGTAGGGATGTGAAAGGAAGAGTGTGCATGTGTTCTAATTGTTTCCTCAACCAAGAAATCACCCCTACTGAAGTTAGCATTTTTATGGCAAACACTTAACCTTACCAACCTCGTTTATCAATTTCTGAGCTCATCTGTGTTTCTTATATCGCATACCTTTCCTCAGTTTTCCTCTCTTGATGATGAAGTATATCCTTCAATGATTGTTTTTCTGAAAGCCTATATGTGGCAAATCCTCTTAGTCTTTGGAAATCTGAAAATGTCTTCGTTCTACCCTCACTCTTGAATGACTGCTTGGGAACAAAAGTCTAGACTGAGGCTCATTTTTGGTAGCTTTTTTTTTTTTTTAAAAGAGAGGGACAGTGAGAGAGACAAAGAAAGAGAGAAACAACTTTATTTAGTTTTTCACATGGCCTTTGTTGCTCCAACACTTAGCTGTGTACGTGGTGCTGGGGTTTGAACCCCAGTCCTCGTGCTCGCCAGGCAAGCTCCGAAACCGCTGAGCCACCGCTCCAGCCCCTTTTGGTAGCATTTTGAAAAAATATCTTTTATTTTTGTCAATAAACTTCATTGTCAATCTGTCTTTCCTTTCTAACCACTTTTAAGATTCTCTCTTTAAATATAATGGTGGATAATGCTACAATGTAATATTGAGCTGGGTATATACTTTTGTTTATCTAGATTGATACTCAAAGTGCACGAACACCTATTTCTTCAATTCTTGAAAATTAGCAACAATAATCTCTATTTTCTTTTGGACATAATAATTTTATGCATTTTTTAAATCTGTGTGCCACATATATGCATTCGTTACACTATTTAGCAATCACAAATTCAGTCTTCAAGTGTGGCCAATCTAGAGTTTAGTCTGTCGCAACTATAATCTCAGTGACTATCCTCAGGGCAACTAAATCAATTTAGCGGGGACAGGCAGTAGGAAAGGGGACTCAGAGATGATTCTAAGGTTAATGCAGGTACCAAAGACAGTCAGTAGGGCTCTTAGAACAAAAAAAGGGCATGACTAACTGGCAGTTAAACTGATGAATTTGCTTTTGGATGCCTTCCATTTTAGGAAAATCTAAAAGAGACAGCAAGATATTAACGTGATAGGGAAAATTAGAATCAAAAGGACAACTGTCCCAATCGTGGGCTCACTTCTTACTCTTGAAATAAAAATTTCACATAAGATATAACCTGTGACAGGTCACACACATAATAAAATGTGTATTTAAAGAGTGAATTAATCATACTAGATTTCATATATTTTCTCCTCTTCTTTTAAAGAAAGAATCACTTATAGATATTTCTTGCATTTCCAATTTTTTACACAACAGAATATAATACAGATCAACGTTCCTCTGATTTTGTTCCTAATAGTCCTCTCTGTAATGTCCCCTCATTCCTTCGTGCTTGCTGCCAAATTCGGGTAAAGGAGCAAATCCTTGCAGAGAGTGCCTCCTCAGAAGCAACAGCCCACAGGGATCTTTCCTCTCTCCTCTGAACGTGCTTTATGTCCTTACTTGTCATCTGGCTTATGTTATTTTATATTTAACATTAGAAGCTTCAAGGAAAGGGCTCAGCCCCTTGTAAGACCCAGCTCTCCCCAAGGACAATGACCTGATTTTACCTCTTTTAGCACCACGACCTAAAGTGACAGGCAATCAGTAAAAATTTCTTATTGATAATGATTACAGGTAGTAAGACAATTTTTAGATTTTTTTAAAAAAATTGTGCAGAATACTGACCTCATTCAATTGTAACTGTAAGCCATTCACTTTATCCAATAGTATCCTTTGTTCTTGTTGAATTTTTCTCAACCGCTCTCTCAAATCTTCATTTTCAATCTCCAAATCCTTAAATAAAACAGATAAAAAGCAAGTCTTATAAAAGAAATTTTAAAAAGCAGCTTGCTATCACACACAAATACATGTATATAAAACAGCTGTAATTACAAATGGTACAATTTCAAAGACATTCAAAATCTAATGAGTAATAAAATTACTGTCCCATGACAATACGTACAAGTATATTAAAGAGAGTAACTAATCATGATTTCAACAAACAAAAAAATAAAAGCAGCACCTGCAAAGAGAAAATAGCAGAAAATGCCATTTTAACTTTTGCTTAAGACCACCAAGTTTGAGGCCATTCTAATGCTTCTGTTAAACTAATCATTTCAGGACTGATAAAACATGAAAGGTTCCTACTTAAGGCCACAGTTCGCTTTCTCAATCCTACATAGTAAACTATGAAACCCAAATAAAACTGAAAATAGCTGTTCAATTATAATTCAATGGTGCTTTGTTAATAAACTAATCATGAGTTCTTCCTTCAACATAATCCACTTATTAATTAATTACTCTAGAAAACTTTGACCAGGGTATCCTGCTTCCAGGTGCCCCTCCACTTTGCAGAGTCTCTGCTCTTCTTCCTAAATAAATCCTACTCCTTTCACTCCTCCAAGAAAAAAAAAGAAAGAAAGAAAGAAAAGAAAACTATGACCAACATAAAAGATGAAAAGCACTGTGCAGTTAGTTTAATAAAATTATCTTCCTTAAGCAAAAAAATCTTTAGTTTGAATTTTATTTACATTAATTACCATTACTTTTATTACCGTAATTTATTCTCCAATATGAACATAAATGGTTTATAAAAGACATGTAAAATCAAAAAGTTACATAAAGTTGTTAAATTATTTGCTTTTCTAATATACATTAAAATAATACTTTCTGTACTATACTTCTAATGTTATATAATTTAGTTATTTCATATGGACCCAAACATTCGTAACAAAAGTCAATTCTTGAAGAAGGGCAAGAAAATATAGAGGCACAAAGCATAATGAACTTCCCTTCCTCGCCCCATTCATTTCACCTGCGTTTCTTGCTCCGACTTTTCCCCATCCCACTACAAACAACACTGAAATTCTTTCAAAAGTAAGATATCAGATGTTTTCTTTTTACCTGAATGTTTTGATGCTCCCTCTGATTTGATTTTATGCTTATTTCATCTTGCATGTGTGTCAAATTTCGCTTTGGTAAAACATTAGGAAAAGACAGATTAATGAGTATGAGAATATAGAAAAGTATATTCTTCTCAACAGATAATATACCCCACCAGTGACTTTCAGTGCATCCAACATTAAAGTTTGCTGTATATAACACTAGGTGGCAGCATTTCCATTAAAACCCCCAAATGGAAAGCATCTTTAAAGACAGATTTAAGTAAATCAAGTATAATTTAAAATACTATTTAAAAAAAAAAAAACTTAAGGATTTATTTTAACTAAACTCACAAATTTTAAAAAGAAAAAATTTGACTAGACACAATTTGAATGTTGTGCTATAAAGTATCACCTACCACTTCAAAGGAAGAATTTAGTTTAAAAAAATGAGGAGGAAGAAATCCCATTACGTATGAAAGGCAATATGGAGATTATTTTCTTTTCTGAGCACTGCTCAAGCAAAGTATGAAGCTGTGAGTCAAGAAGAGAGACATTTGCTGACTCAGGATATGTAAAAGATTTGTATATAACTACGTTTGGTATATGTTTTATTTCTGTACACTTACAACTTTTGAACTTTATTCCAGTTTAGAGATTTGCTTTACCAAAAAGAATACAATGATTAAGAAAGAGCATAACCTCCTTTAAAAAAAATCCAAATTGGGGGCTGGAGTGGTGGCTCGGCGTTTACAATGCTTGCCTGGCATGCGTGAGTACGTGGGTTCAAACCCCAGCATCACATACACAACCAAGTGTCCAAGCAAAGAAAGCCACATGAAAAACTAAATAAAATTGATTCTCTCTTTCTCTCTCCCTCTCTCTTAAAAAAATCCAAATTGGTCTTTAAATCTGCACAGTAACTAATTTAGAAATGTATTCATCTAAGTTTTTTAAAAAGCTACTGATTTTATTCACCAAGATAATTTTTCATGTTTTATATTACTTGTTTGTTTAACCAAGTTATTAAACTATCATTCTAATGAGTTTGGATCTAGAATTCAAGGGAAAGATCCCATTAAAAAGGTATTCTATAGGACTGGAGTAGTTGCTCAGTGATTACAGCGCTTGCCTGGCAATGCGCAAGGACGCGAGTTCAAACCCCAGCACCACGTACACAACGAAGTGTGGGAGCAACAAAAGCCACGTGAAAAACTAAATAAAAATTGATTTTCTGTTTCTCTCTCTCACTGACTGTCCCTCTCTCTTAAAAAAAAAAAAAAAAAGAAGAAGAAGACATTCTGCAGCCACAATTTTCAAGATACATTTCTAGTTTCATTTATCCTATAAAGGACTATGCCCCAAATGGCATCTGATATCTATTAACAGTTCACTTCATCATACCACTCTTTGTTTCTGAGACAGGGTCCAGTAGGTTGCCCAGGCCAATCTCAAATTCATGGGCTGGATTAATCCCCCGCCTGGGCTTCTGCAAGTAGATGGGACTATGGGTGCACACTATGGCACCCAGCTCATCACAGCACCCTCATTTCCAACCTTCTCTTCAGAATCCTCACCCACTTCCTTCACTCTCTAACCCACCCCAACTCAGACATACTATATGAATCCCATCCATAAAGACCCAGCTTCCTAACAAAATCTTCTTAGCACACTAAAAGCACCTTCCTTGCCCCTCCATCCAGCTCCGTAAAGCGGTGACCCAAGCATCGCTGATGGGAGGCTCACATTCTGACTTCCAAAAGGTTTTGGTCTGTGGAGGATACATATTTGAAGTCCTTACTATTCAAAGTCCTTCTTAATACAGACCCTGATTATTTTACCAGCCACTCGCCTGCCTCCTCCATTATGTACGCAGCACTACTGCCACCGTGGCCTTCTCTTATCCCACAGATTGCTGAACACACTTCCTCATTATGGGCTTGGAACTTGCCTGTCCCTCAGCCTGTACACATCTCCCAGAGCCCCCACCCTCTCCATCATCATCCTTTAATATTTTTTTCCTTCATAGCATCTGTCTGATGCTATGTTCATTTTTCTCTCTCTCAATAATCTAGGAGCACCATGAGAGCAATGACTTTGCACACCACAACACCTCTAGTTACTTAGAACAATAACTGGCACATTGTAGGGTGGTCAGCGGGTATTTGCTGAACAAACAACTAAGTTTTCCTTTTACAACTATATTGTAGGTTTTCTTAATAATAGGGATTACATGACCCTGTACGAGAACAAATCCTGTTTTATAATAGATATTTTCTTAAGTTTATTCAATAAATACTGGAAACACAGGAATTAGGAGTCATTACTCTTGCTGCTCCTAGTAGCATATGAACTCTTTGTGTTCACTTAGAAATCCTTAGAGCACTGAGCAGAGTACTGTTCCCATATAAATATTCAATAATTCTTTATTTTAAATATATATACATTTCAAAAACTCATTTTTTTCTCTGATTCTATGAGATGGCTGGTACAGACACAAAAGTACATTTTATTTCACTCTACTCCTACTTAGGTTATCTGAGAAACAGGGAGAAAGCTGAAAACAGTTGCTAGAATGGAAAAGAAAGCATCAACAGACATGATCCATGCATGAACGTATTACTTAATTCTGATGGATTGGAAAGGAAAACAAGCTTGAATACAGCTTTCAGAATCAGGTGAGAGGTGGAGATAATGGTGCAGAATGATGAGTAGAATTGCTCAGAAGGTACCTGATAACTTTCTCTTCAGGGTTTGGAAGTGCCCAGGTTCCTCTCACTAGAGAAAAGCTGAAAGCCTGGAAGGGAACAGGCAGCAGAAGAGGAAAGCTTCCTACGCTAGCTCTGGAGCAGAGTGCGGTAAACCACCCCACTTCAACTCAAAAAGACGAGAGGAAGACAAGACATTTACTCAAACCAGGACACAAAACCAGGGTCAAACTGTGATTTGCCACTTGATTAGTATAAAGTATGAATTGTTTTATGTGTTATTTTTTAAAGTCCTCAATTAAGTACACATAGAAAAAAAGACTCTTAGAAATAGAAAATACTATATTAACAGTGGTAATGAAATCACAATAGATAAGTAGGTTTTAACTGTTTTCTTCATTTCTTATTGCACTGGAAGAATTTTCCCATATCAGTACAGATTGGATCTGTTGTTAAGAGACAACAGGAGGAAACCATCATGATCTGCCAGGCTAAAATTCATCATTTAATAATCTCAGTAAGGTGGGATATCATATACTAGGAATTATTTATTCAATGCCACAATCAGGAGGCTATTTATTTCCCACTAGATACACTCAGGCTGAATGATAGTATCTTAATAAGACCTCATGACCTTAATACTAGAGTCTACATGGACATGATAAAATGAGGAGAGAGACGGCATGCCCTTAAACTCAGAACAGTTATATATAATCATTAATCAGTTTTACTAAGCACTTTACTTAAATTGCACAATACAAACAATTTTTAAAAATTAAACTCAAGATTTACCTGTTGCACGGAAGGTCCTTTCTTCCAAAGTTCTCTCCCTAAATATTTAAAAGAGAGAAAAAGGGTGGAATAGCTCGGTATTACAGGTAGATAGGCATTCCCTAACTATACCACTGAGTCAATATTAAATAAATAAATCTTAGAGTGTCCTCTAAAGCTTACTACTTTTTAGTTTTATTTCTAAAACTCATGCTTAAAACAACAGTGAAATAACATTTTGCCTACCAAACAGCGAAGTCATTTTATACCACAATATTTAGATAATTTGAAAGGCAACTTGATAAAATATCCCCAAAGCTTGAAATGTACATGCCCTAAAACCTAGTGATTCAATTTCTAGGAATTGATCTCATACACCCAAAACACTTACAGATAAGGACAAATCACTGAAAACCTATATATAACTTAGATACTACCTATAGAAAATTGCCTTAATTTAGATAAATGGAATCTTATGCATTAATATAAAATATTCTATAGAAAAATATTTATAATGGAAAGTCTTCAAAATATATTACATAAAAAGTAAGCTATAACTTAGTATTATAGGAGACCCCAATTTTATAGATAAGGAAAGGAACGGACAGATATATTTCAAAATGTTAAGAGAGACTTCTTGGTGGTAGAATGAGTATCTAACTTTATTCACCATGCTTTTCTGTATTTTCCAATTTTTCTTTCATAAACAGGAAAATACTCGGCATAAGTACTCAACATATAACAGTTGAATATTTTATATATACATGTAAACAATGATTTTTTTTGTTAAAACTTTCTATGTATAAAAGTTAAGAGCTTTACTCCTGATCAAAAATAATTAATATGTGCAATTTTTATGCGTCAATTAAAAATATTAGCAAAATGGCTGAAGCAGCGGCTCAGCGGTTACAGCGCTTTCCTCACATGTGCAAGGACGCAAGTTCATGTCCTAGCAGTGTGTACATGGCAAAGTGTTGGAGCAGCAAAGGTCAAATGAACGGCTGAATAAAGATTGAATCCTTCTCTCTCTCACTGTCCCTCTCTCTCTTAAAAAAAAAATTAGTCCATAGTGTATCAGGGTTTATTTGATAAACCAGACAATAAATGTGACAGACACTGCCTCAAAATAAATGACTAGGATATAAAGAAGCAAATCGAGGGTACAGAGGGAGAGGAACCAGCCCTGCATATTAGTTTATTATTGTTTACTATCTAAGTCTTTAAAAAGCTGCTCTTTGTTAACCTGGACTTTTTTAGTCATAGAGAACTGATAATACCTTTGCTCGTACTTTCTGATGCAGTCTTCAGTAAGGTCAGAATGTCCAGATTGTCACCAATTCTTGCATAGTAAGAACTATCATGGCCAAGGGCATCCAGTAAGCCTACGTCAGCACCATTTTTAATTAAGATTTCTACTGCATCTCTGCAACCATACTCACATCCCAGCATGAGAGCTGTTCTAAATGGAAAGGGGAAGAATAAAAGACCTTGAGGAAAATCTAAGGAAATATTTCAAAACTTCATCCAGAGGCCGCCTCCTTAAAACACAGGCACTACTTTAAAAGGTTATACTTGCTATAGATACAGATTTTACTTTATCCTTTCATCTTACATTTTTAATTTCATCACAGTCATAAAAACATTTGCTCAATGTGTTTAGTTTACAGAGCTAAGATCTATGTTGTCTCATATACTTATCATCAAACTAACATAGTTTATTCCAGTTCATCAGTGTCCTATAATTAACACAAAAATCTTCCACAGTCAATTGTGTCACCCCATCTGCTCAAAACTCAACTATTCAGTCTCCATAAACTAAACCACATCACACAAACTTCCCCTATAAATTCCTCATCCTCCCAGAGAAGAATCAGATTCTGTTCCTGATTTCCTGTTTACAAAAGTTTCCTCCTCCTACAGGGAGACCTTTCATGTCTTTAAACTTCATTTATAACTTATCTCCTCAAATAAACTTTCCTCAATTACCCCCAACAACAACATAGAGCATTCCTTTATTCTGTCAAGACAGAGCCATCAATACTTAAACAATTCACATATATCAGCAAGTAGTCATGACGCAACAATACAATTAACTTGTCATGGAAATTTAGAAGGACCATAGCCCTAGAAATTATTTTGTCAAATCCTCTATTTTTACTTCTGAGGAAACCTGTGTCTGAAGAAACAAAGTGACATATCCTATATCTGTCTTCATTTGTGATTATTGAATTTTGTAAGAAAAAGTATTCTTGCCTTTACCATTCTATGTATGCTCTTTCTTTTATAATCAGCACCCCGATAGTTGCTGGTATAAAAATTCTATACAAAATAAGCATTAGCAAAGTTGTGTTACTAGGTTTTAAAAAATTCAAAAGAGGGGCTGGCTCAGCGGTTGTGGCACTTGCCTGGCATGCACAAAAACACAAGTTCAAGACCCAGCATCACATACACAACTAAATGTCAGAGCAACGAAAGCTGCATGAAAAACTAAATAAATAAAAAATTGATTCTGTCTCTCTCTCACTGTCCCGCTCTCTCTCTTAAAAAAAAAAAAATGCAAAAGATAAAACGGAAAAAAAAAAACTTAAATACAATGTCAAAAACCATAGTTTTAAAACCACGGGTTATCTATCTAAACAGTACATATTGCCCTACCTCTTTTTTTTTTTTTTTTTAAATCTCCAATCAGGAAAAGTAATGCTTTGAAAAACATAACAATTATAAAAATATAAGGCATTACACATGAATCATCCAGATCATTCCTCTATGATCCTAAATTTTAGTTTTAGAATCAAATGTTATTAGACATGCTTGCAGAAATAGATTACAGTATCTGCAAAAACGAAATAACAGAATTCCTCTTTCTTAATCACATTAATGATTTAATTGCTTAAGAACTTCCTCTGAGATGTCTGCACAATAAAAAACAATGAGTTATGAAATATGACATCTAAAGATAATTGACTTCTTTCAATTAACTAAAAATAGGATACATGTTTAGAAGAAAAAAGAACAATTTTATTAGTAATTATCTATAAAATCCCAGAAACTTTAACTATAAATTGTTATAACAACTCCATTAATTAGGGGAATGTATTTCGGATGTTTTCCATCAGAAAGCTTGTGATCATATACATCAGAATTATAATGCAGCAAACACTGTGACACACTGACCTAGAGGAGAAAGGGTAAACTGTGGGTGGAAAATTATCAGAACGGTCTAATTGAAATACATGCAAATACAGGAGAAAAGTAAACTAAGGGAAGCTTGGGATGACGAAATGGGCTCATTTTTGGAGGAGACAGCACTATGCCCTGATAGGCTAAGGAGAAAACACCTCATCTATACTATGTCAAGCTTCCTGATGCCCAAGAACCATCTGAATCTCAAAATATTCACAAGTGAGGAAACAGACTATGGAAACATTATTTTATTCTTTTATATTTCTTATTTATGCCCTTTTCATTAAAGTTTTTTTAAAACTTAAAATAACAGGGAAATAATTCCGTTTTCCTTCAATTCCCTGACCCAAATATAGGCCCTAATCACTGCTTTTATTCACCATTTATCCTGTCATTTCCTCCTATTTTCCTCTCCTTTCTCCTCCAGTAGAATGAAGAAAAGTGAGAAGCGGATGCTAATTCCATGGGAGAGCAGGCCAAGGAAGGGGAGAGAAGGGGTGGAGGTAAAAGCCAAGGCACAGCAGCAAAGTTTCAGAATCACTGCGCTTCCAGCTGCTACCTTGGAGCCAAGATAAAAGAATTACCTGTTTTGTTTGTCTCTGGAATTAATATCGGCCCCTCTATCTATCAGCAGTTGACATATTGCTGGCCTGCACATCTGAGTAGCTAGAACAAGTGGTGTCCGCCCATCCTAAGCAACAAGAAAGTAAACCGGCATTAAAACAAGAAAGTTAGAATACACGAGAGAAAATGAGAATAAAAACATAAACTGACTTACTATATCTTTGGCATTCACAGAGGCCCCATGGTCACAAAGCAGCTGTATGCTAGAAGGACAGTCTGCCATTGCTTTGAGAAACAAAGGAAAATGACAGTAAACATCTGTTGGTAAGACATGGTTCTTTTCTAGGGCCGTATAAAGCAATCTAGTTCTTCAATTTCTACATTACCAAGTTTTACATCTGTCACTCTCGACGTAGCATTACAAACATCAATTTTCTATTTTAAAATGGGTTAAATGAGATCATTTTATAACTTTTTGAATAATTTATCACAATCAAGGAATACCGTCATCCTTGTAGAAGACAAGGGTCAAGAGCAAAACAGACAATAAAAGCCAAACTTAAATTTTCCATTTAGAGCATATTTTTAAACATGGCTCCATCTTCCTCATGTCCTCAAGTTAGCTCAATTTTTTAAACTCATTTTTATAGTACAGTCATAGTAAGTAAAGGATGAACCATACAATTCACATTTCCTTTTAAAAGCAGAAAATGCAATGTTTGCCCTTTAATGATGCACACTAGGTCATTTTGTTTAAAATTACAAAATCATATAATGCTGATTCTTGACCAAGACTAGAGTTCATATTTATATTAAGAAAGTTTTTGTTAAATTCATGAGTTAGGATTGTTTATACTCCCTATGAATTTTTTCATAGCCTTATGAGGTGATATAAATTACTAGCACAAAAAGTACCAAGTCAACATTCTTTTTTTTTTTCCCTTGGTGAAATTCAATTGAATTAAGCAAAACATACATAAAAAAATCAAGTAAATTTTAATTTTTATCTCTGATCCAGCAGTCTAAAATGCATAATCAACCTTAATAAAGAGACAAAATGAATTGAGTACACTAATTCAGAAATTAAGATTTACAATTAGCTGGGTTCAACTATAAATGAGAATTAAAAATGAAAAGCATAATAAATTCCAGGATTATACTATATTGAACAAGTCAGTTTTAGAGGTTCTGTGGTGAGGACTGTTAACTATTCATCCAACTTAGGTCATTCTTTCTTCCATGATAATAGAGTTGTATAGAGTACACAGTGACTCACCTAAAGACCAATAACCGCCCCCCCCATAGCAAAGTGTGGCCATGTGACTTAGATCCTGTCTATGAAATGTGACAAGAGTATGACATGACACTTACTAGTCTTGACCTTAAAAGACCAGTGACACTGTATAATATTTTCCATTCCTATGGGCTGGAACACAGAGGTACCTGCTACCAGCTTCAGCCTTAAAGTTGAGAACAACTCTAAAAGATGGTAGATCTGCAAAAATGCAAGAAATCTGGGTTCCTAAATGGCCCTATGGAGCAGAGGCATTAGGCAATCGGGACATAAGGTCTGAAAAAAAGAAATTCTGTACTTTTCAAAGCCAATAGTAATGCTATTTTATGGTTTGATATAACAGTTTAGTCTTAGTCATAAGACAAAAATTGCTATTGAGTGGGGTGCCACCATAACAAATATTTAAAATAAATGGTACAGGTTTAATGGCTGGGTACTATGCCAGGAGTTAACATAATTTCAGGCTAGAAATCTGGTGAATTTCTGATGCTATGGCAAAAGATTTTATACAGCTATCATCTGTGACAATTTGGAAGGTACATCATGTGATTATGGAGGCTTTCTTGGTCAGGCAATAGAAAAGGACCATACTAGCAGGATATTAATGCATATTAGCAGTAGCTAATATGTATATTTGTTTTCAGCAAAGCATTACAAGAGATGAGCTTAGGCAACAATTAGCCAGTTTATGAACTGCTATAGAAGGCTTCAGACAGTATCCAGATATTTGAAACCTCACAGGTATGGTGAAGCAAATTACTTCTCTATACCAAACAATACAAAATGAAATCAATGTTGCTTACAACTTTTTTTAAAGGCTTAGTAAGGAAAAAGGAGGAAAAACAAAAGATCAAATCTTAGAATAAAAACTAGATTGAGGATGTTAATATTCAATATTATTATTTCAGATAGCTTTAAAATAAGTAACATTAAAATGAGGTAAATTCTGAGTCTAGAAATAAAGGAGGGTTAAATAAAGGAGGTTAATATGTTCGGAACATAACTTTGGATATGGTCCTTGGTATATAGGTGGCTGGCAACAAATAGACTAGAAACAAACCAGGGTTTTGAGGGAACTGTCCTAGTCAAAACTCCAAAAGCCCACTCAGCTAAAACTAAGTTGTTCCAAATTTAATATGCTTCCACAGAGGGCAACTTTCTCCAATAAGCAATTTATCTGTCAAGACTTGGAGGATAATGGACAAGTAAGAATCTCCTAAAAGACAGGGCCAGATGCCACAGAGAGCAATGGATAAGGGATTTCTCCCAGAAAACAGATGGGAAAGGTGGCAGCAGCCAGAGGAACAAGTCAAGAAATCTAACTCTAGTTCCTCAGCAGGAAGCCTTCTGCAAGCCCTGCTCAGCAGGATTTGGTATGTTATTAACTAGTGAATGCTGTGTTCCCGTTCTTTCCTTTCCCAAAGGGAATCTTTATTTTACTTACCCTGTTCTTGCTCCTTCACTCTTATATTGTAAGAAGATATCTTCCCTTTGAATTTATAGACTGCTGGACTATGAAGTGTCACCTTAGAGTCAAAAAGATTAAACTGCACGACATTCAGAAACCCTGAGCTACACGCCAAAGCAGAACTGGTGTATGTACTCTCACCCTTGAGAAGGGCACGAAGGGTTCTATCTGTGGGAAGTTGGGGCTGCAGAAACATCTGGAAGGCCAGAGAGTTGGTCTGTAGCAGAAATTCCAATTTTTTACCAAAATCTCTTCTCCCCTTCTTCAACTTTGTACTAACCTGACTAGTCACCTAGAAACTACATTTCTGAACCCCCTTTACAGATAAAAATAGCCAAGTGGCTTTGCTTTTATTAGGAGAATATGCATGGAGAGTTATCTACCACTTCTAAGTCTGGGCCTTAGAACTTGGGGAGAGGGACCACCCACGTTCCTTTTCCCCTCTCTGCCAGTTAGAGCCACATAGTTGAGGGAGACACCCAGAAAATAAAGGAACAAGGAGATGGAAAGAATTCAGTACATGATGACCATGAATCATTTGCCAACCTTTACCACATTTGGCAAGTTTTGTTTTTTGCTTTTTTTTTTGTTTTTGTTTCAGAGAGAGAGTGAGAAAATCAATTTTACTTATTCTTTCATCTGTCCTTTGTTTCTCAGACACTTAGTTGTATACGTGGCGCTGGGGTTTGAACCCGGGTCCTCGTGCACACCAGACCAGCACTCCAACCACTGAGCCACTACTCCAGCCCCTCTCAAGTTTTTTTGTTTTTTAAATAAGAAGCTGATTAATATTAGAGATCTTTTTTGTAGAGCAACAGAAAGATCTCCATTCTACTAATAAATGTACTGAACAGATATTAAAATTTCAATTGATCAGGTGGTGCCGATTTTAAATAAAGGGAATAAAATTCATAGTAACTCTTAGGGTTCATTCTAAGGCTCAAATGATAAAGTACATAAAATTGCCTTGCAAATAATACCATTCTACATAAAAATAAAACAGAAGAAAATGCATTGAGAGGGGCTGGAGCAATGGCTCAGCAGCAAGAGCCCTGGCCTTGCATGCATGAGGATATAGGCTTGAACCCCAGCACCATATATACAACAATGTCAAGGAAACAAAAAACAGATGAAAAAAACAAATAAAACTGATTCTCTCTTTCTTTCTCTCTCTTAAAAAAAAATGCATTAACAAAATAGAAAAGCACCCAAAAATGCAAAAAAAGAAAAAAAGAAAAAAAATGAAAGAAAATTAAGATATAAGAAGTTGAAAGAAACTGAAGTACAGCTTTAATGCAGAGCACTTTAAGTCTGTAAATACCTCCTATACATGAAAGGAGCGGGCAGATTACTTTCTTTCCTCCTAGTAAACTACAGGAATTCAGACTTAGAGGGGCCAGGCAAGAATTCAGGCTATCTTACATTTCAAACATACTTAAATATCAAACTTTTAAAATGTATTTTATTTATGGCACTTAAGGAACAATTCAGACAAGTTAGACATATAAGTGTGATTAAATCTGTGAAATTACTAGTAAAAACATTTTTTAAATGTAGCACATTATAGTGATATGAAATTCGGCACTAACATCTCTAAATCAAAACAATCACCATCATTAATTAAGAAATTAATACATTCAGGCACTATTTATAACTTAATTATAACCACTTACTATAGTAGTATTATTAACTTCATTTTACAAATGAAAAAAAAATAAGGCTCAGACATACTAATAATTAAGTAGATACAATTTTCAAAAGAAAAAAAATCCTGCCTCCTTTCCATAAATATTGGTTAAATCAGTCTTTAAAAGCTACACAACTTAATAAATTTCAAATTTGAGAATACAAAAATTTATAGTGTTCTTTGTTTTGCCATGAATTATACCAATATATACACATTAAAACATTGATATTAACTTAAATGACTAGATGGTTTAACAAACGTTTGTGTCCACATGAAACCTTTGCTTACCTGCATCATGAAGTGCAGTTCTTCCCTGCAGGTCTACATGTTCAGTGGGACAATTGTACTGTTAAGACACAGAAACTTGGTGATCTGAGAGAGTTGTGTTTTAAAATTCAATATCCAAACTAAAATGAACAGCTGTTATTTAATCTTAAAATATTCCACATATCAAAGAAACTAAAAGCTTTTAGACAATTTAGCAAATATTTTGACATGAAACAAATATAATAACATGATAGAACTGTAAATGTAACAGTATTTCACCAAACAGGAAACATACGGTACATTACAATAGCACGGAATATTGAAAATGTGTTATTGTTTTTCGTTTTTGTTTTTCTTTTCAGCAAGAGTTAAAATGAGCTACTAAATCAAAAAGACAAATCAGTGGAACTTAGTGGTGGACCCCTTAATGGAAACCTTAATTCAGTCAACTAGCTCACAGAATTTTGTGGTTGCTTGATTAAAAGTTTAAACTAATAAGGAATGTTAACATTATGTAGTCAAAGTTATCTACATTTGTATAGAAATATATAAATTGTATCTTCTATTGCTTTATCTTATGCCATTCTAGACAACAGAAAATTCCAATGTCTACCTAATATCAACAGGAAGCTCAAGTCTTTGTTATTTATTTTTAATACACTGAGTTATACAACTCACTTCCCTTAGAGTTCTTGTTCTTTATTGTTCACATTCCTTCATAAATGATGGAAAAAATATCATGTAAGCTAACGGTCAAAGTTAGTGTACCATTTTCTTTGAACTCAAATTCCAATATACATTAAAAACACATTTATATTTTCAGTCAAATAATAAAACTAAAGTTTTAACAACTTTTACTACCTGTAGAAGTTTTTGCAGGCACAATGCATGTCCATACTTAGCAGCCAGGTGAAGAGCATTTCTCCCTAAAAAAGAAAGGAATTATGTGAAGGATTGTTTTCTTCAAACATTAATTTTTATAGAAATGTAATTCTTTTTTCCAAAATTAGCTGACAGGATACTTAATTTGTAAGCAGACTTTCAGTTTCTATGATGTATCACCTAGCCTGATATTTTAATAAGGAATAATACACACACCAACTTGATGAAGAAGTGAAGAAAAATTAACATACAAAACCAAAAGAGTAGGAACCGTCTCATTCACCACTGTATCCCCAGAACCTAAGCAGTGCCTGAGACAAAGAAGGTGGTTAAATACTGGCAAAGGGAAGAGGGAGAGAGGGGATAAAAAAAGAGAATGGGGAGAGGAGAGAGGGGAAAAAAATAACCAAATTTCACATAACATTTCCAATCAGACAGTGTGAGCAATGATAATGAAGAAAGTTAAGAAGTCTAATACATAGAAAGATTTTCTCTAATTCTCATGCTTCAGCTAGAATTCAAAGTTCATTATCAGACTGTATCTCTGAAAATCAGGTAACTTGTTCAAACATAATATGTACTAAAATGTGCAATTTTATACACATTTGAAAAGAAATGCCACAGGGATTGGGGAGGAAAAGTTACCAGTTTGAAAAGCTGACTCTGAATTTTAGAAAAAGTGAACTTGCAGAGGGCATTCTACCTCCTAAACATTCTCTCCTAATTGTATTACTTTATACATTTATCCCTCCTGAACCCTGAAAAATGTAAGGGTTGCCCTAGACTATTCTACCTTCCAGTCAATCTTTTTCTTAATAAAGAGAGAGGGATAGTGAGATAGAGAGAAAGAGAGACTCAATTTTATTTAGCTTTTCACGTGGCTTTCATTGCTCCAGCATTTCACTGTGTACATGGTGCTGGGGTTTGAACTCTCGTACTTGCGCATGCCAGGCAGGCACCGTAACCGCTGAGCCACTACTCCAGCCCTTCCAATTTTAGTGCTCATAATTTTCCTGTAACCCCACAATTTTTTAAAAACACTATTTGACTTTGCAATTGTAGCTTTTACTAGAAAAACAATTTATATACTGATCATCCTGGATGGATAAATAAACTGGCTTTCAATACACAGTCAGTTTTTTATGAGTTTAAGTAAGTAGGTAGGTTTTCCTTGGTCAGATCACTTCTTTGTAGCTGGTTAACAAGATTCTAGAACAAAACGAAGTGACCAGGCACAGACAATATACCAACCACACGAAATCATCCTCTAATTTCAAGTCAGTCAGATATGACCATTTCAAATTTCATTTTAGCCCAGTTAATGGACAAGTTTCCTAGAGACATTTTACAGTGTAAAAAGTGACTAAAATAATGGGCAGAGAGCATGGAAAGAGGGTAGTGGAGTTAGGCACAGTAGTGATAGTTTATGGTGTTCAAAATACTGCAGAAAGTTGGTTACATAAAAATGTCAGGTCAGGGCTAAGGAAATACCCAATCCAATCACATGAGAGCAGAAAAAAAATCAAGGTAACAGCAGATCTAAAATGTGTAATTTTAAGGGAAATGCCAAAGGGATCAGGAAGGAGAAGAAATTTTTCATTTTAATTCTACTTTCATATAAAACAGAGTTGGGATAGTTTGCATAAATATTTTAATCAAATCTCCACATCTGGATTATAACAGACACTATAACAACTGAGAAAGTTCCTCGCTTTCAAGAAAGGAAATCTCTAGAGACAAACAAAAACATCAAATCAAAATATAGCTAATTAGCAGCTTAAAGAGAAGACAGGAATAATTAAAGTTCATGTTGGAATGTATTATATGAAACAATGTCTGCTGAGCTTGAGAACCTATTTGAGTTTGATCTGCACTGAAAGAAGCAAGGCAAAAGTCACTAAACTAGCCACAAGGCAAAAATGTGCACAACAGAAAGAACACAGACAAAAACAAGAAAGATACATGTTTGAATTGGAATCAGCAGAATAAACAGTCTTAAAAGTTCTGTTAGGTATAATTAATCTAAAATTTCTAAGAATATATGCACCTTCCAATGATGTACAGGAATATTTGAGTGATAAACACATTTCTTTCTTCAAACATGGGCAATAAATTGCATTTGGCCTTTAATTTAAAATTTGATGTATGTTTAGGTAAAAACATTTTCCTAAATTGTGATCTCCTTGTCTCCTTTAATCTCTGTTTCATTTCTAAACACAACTCTAGCCAACAGTAATGTACTCATTTGCCCATATACAGAGTCATAGGATAAAATATTAAAGATATTAAGCAAATTCTCTGTTCTGGGTCCATTACTATATTTAATTGACTAACAAAATAGAATGACAGAGAACTGATCTGTCGAAGAGTGCCAGAGAACTGAGCATGGTTATCCTGATGAACTCAAAACTAATGCCCTTGTTGAAAAAAACCCAGAGTTGTATCAAAACATTTACAAGTCTATCTTTGATACGCAAACTTATGCTACACAAATTTAAAGGACAGATACAGGCATGACTAAATGTAAGCAGAAGATCAAGTGAAAAAGATTTCCACTGTTTATAAAAACAATTTTTTATAAATAGAGCTAAGCAGACTGGGTTCCCTCTGAGACACAATGGTTAAGAACGCAGGCCGACTGCAACGAACTATTCTACTCCAGGGCCTTTGGTAAGTTATTTAACAGCTCAGTTCCTCACACTTCACTGGGTTAATATGGGGGTAAAATGAGTTAACATACGTGAAATGTGTAAAGTGCTTAGCAGCTTAGCAGAGCAGGTGTGTAAGCATTATATCAATGTCAACTTTGTTATTATCATTATTATTGACGCTTTTGCTATTTTGAGATGGTTAGTTCTGTATCACAAAACATGTCCAACTGAATGTCAAATGACCTCATGTTAGAGAACAGTCAGAACAGTATATGAATATCAACTCAATGGCCTCTAAAGATTCTTAAAACTCTGAGATTTTAGGATCCCATAACATTACTAACACCAGCCTGTGCCAATACTGCTCATCAGTCCAGTAATCCTTTCTCCTCAATTCCCTACACTTGACTGCTCCCACAGTGATCCCTCAGAAACAAACCTTTTCTAAACTATTTAAAAAAGTAAGGACTTCTCAGATCTGATTAAGAATATTTAGAGTGGCTGGCGATATAGCTTAGTGGAAGAGCACCTGCCTTGTATAAGCAAGGCCCTGAATTCACTCTGCAGTACCTGTCCCCTGCCATACACAAGAATATTAGCAGTGGACAATGTTTGTAACCTCTTTATGCTTTGTCATTGACTAAGGAAGTAAACATACCTGCAGTGTCACTGGTTGTAATATCAATTCCATGTACAAGGATGGCATTCAAGCACTCAAGATTCCCCTTTGAGGCCACAACATGGAAGCTAAGCAAAAAGAAAAGATTTGTTATGCCATGGAACCAACAAAAGGTAGCTGAAATGTCACATTAATACCATTTTTTATTTAACACACACACACACACACACACACACACAATTTTTTTTTAAAGAGAGAAAGACAGTGAGAGAGAGACAGAGAGACAAGACAGAATCAATTTTTATTGAGTTTTTCACATAGCTTTCGTTGCTCTGACACTTCGTTGTGTACGTGGGTGCTGGGGTTTGAACCCACACACACACAAATTTAAAGGCCACATAAGAACACCTACACATCTCTAATCCAAAAATCTGAAATTTGAAATGTTCCAAAGTTGGATTTATGTAACACGTCAATGCATTCTAGAAATACCTTCTCAGAACAAGTGAAATATTCTAATATTCAGTAGCCTACTAAGAGAAAATTTATGCTATAGTACTATTAACTCCATAATTTTTATTTCAATAGCAAAAGCACTGGTACTTGGATAATAAATGTATACTGAAAATTTTCTGAGATTATTTTGTTAAATTTCAAATATACTGAAAATATCAAAACAAATGAATTACATCAGAATCCTGAGGTCAAAGATACATCAAAATATTTATCCCTGCTCTTTACAATTATCTATTATTTCAAAATAAGTGAAACTATCTTTAAAAGCCACAAAAGAAGTGGTGCCTTCTCCCCAGTGACCAATGATTACCATCTAATTCTTCTTGCTCACAGACCTGTATGACTCTAATAGCCATAACTGAACAATTTTCCTAATTAGGCAAGTCAAACCTGCTCAAGAAACTAATTTTAAGCCATCAAGGAATCAAGACACCAGCCAATAAAATAAAACATTCCATTACTTCTTTGACCATCTACTTTATTAATCAACAAACATTTATGGAAACTTTCTGAGTGCACTAAGACCCAACACTGACTTCAAATGCAAAGTGGCAAATATTGTAGGAGTTATTAAAGGACGTTGGACTCAGGCAGAAATAAAACTGAAGCCCAAAACAAGTAAAATAACCACTCTGAGACCCGTGCTCTGCAAGGTGCATGAATGCAGATATACCCTGCATCGCGCTCTCAACTGGGGGTGGGTCCTTGACCATACCATTGAAAAGTCTTATGTCCCCCTGTCCCTGAAAGCTTAGTACTCCTAGTTGCCCCATCTCTGCCTTATTATGCTATATAGGACTTAATACTTTTATAATATATAAAATCAATGCTTATTTTCTTTGTAGTTTATCAATCTCTTCCTAATCAACTGAAAACTCAACAAAAGCAGGGATTTTATCTGTTTTGCTTCCTATTATAGCCCCAGAATCAAGAGCAAGACAGATGGTGGATAACTAAAGACTTAAGAATCAAACTTTATATATACCTTGCAAATTAATTTCCAGGTATTATGACACTTATCATGTGACTCTACTACTATTATGACAGATAAAATGCAAATATACACCAAGCATTCCTAAGAAAAGCAGGTTTGAATACAATCTGAATTAAACAGAAACAGAAGTTTCTGGTAAAAGGCGTTATTAAGATATTGGTTCTTCTTTTAGTGGAATAATTAAAGCTGAGGGTATCTAATCTCTCTGAAACACTGAAACAGTGAATTATACTATGCAATGCACTATTAGAACCTTTTGGGCGCTATTAATTTTCTTTACACAAAGATAGCCTCAAAAATGGTCTTGGAGATAACATTTTTTGTTTGCTTGTCCTCGTTTCTTAGCTCACAAAATTTGGAAGACCTCTTTCTTCAAAATCAATCAACATTATAAAGACAATGTACTAAAAGAGATCAGACCAATCTACAGTGCCTCATTAATACTGGTATGCTATAAATAGTAGATATGCTTCTGAAAGAAGATACATCAACCATTAAAATGTGAGCAAAGAATTGTACAGGGAATATGAAAAAGTGCTTTACAAAAAACCCTCTTTTGCAATTAAAATATCAACTCAAGTTTTCTTTTCTTTTTTTTTTTTTTTTAAGAGAGGACAGTGAGAAAGAGAGGGAGAGACAGAGGGAATCAATTTTTTATTGAGTTTTTCACATGGTTTTCACTGCTCTGTCACTTAGCTGTGTACGTGGTTGCAGGGGTTTGAACTCATGTACTTGTGCATGCCAGGCAAGCACTGTAACCGCTGAGCCCCTGCTCCAGCCCCTTAAGTTTTCTTTTTAAGAAACAAGATATGGACTCCTGCTTCCATAATGGAAGATAGAGGTAATTCAGACAATCAGTATTTCTGAGGATAACTAGAAAAGCGTCACAAAAGTATAAGCACCTGCTCGAAGGTATTGGTGAGCTAAACAGATAGTACAGAGATGACTAGGCCAGGAGTCTACAGACAGAGGCCCAGAGCAATAAGCTTAGTATTTGAGGACATGTTTTCCCTGTATTTGTTGATTCCAGGGATAGCAGATGGGAAGCTGAACACCAGTTCAAAAGCCATAAGAGGGAGTGAGGAACTAAAGCCCACAGTTCTGCCATTGATGATGGGGATCCTTGGTGAATCTGCCTCATTTTAGGTCAGAAACTCTAAGGGCTATGCCCTAGGAGCAAGCTAAATAGGAAGGAAATGGATCCTTGCAGTGACAATGGATAGGCTTCAAATACTTCATTTGTCAAACAACACTGAGGTCAAGAAACACTTATTAATTTTGTTTTAAATTTGAAATTTTTAAAAATTCAAAATAAATTTTATAATTACAGATAATATGGAAGATATAATTGTAATGTCCTATACTTGACTAAATATGAAATGCTTTAATTAAGGAGGAACAAAGTTTATGTGTATGAATAAAAAGGGAAATATTTTATCTCATGAATATGCCCAGGAAGAATTATTTCTTACAGTGAAAAACCTCAAAGATTAATTCTATTCATTTATTTCATAAACTGGAATTCAAGGTTCATCAAATGATACCAAATTTTTACACTTTATTATACAAATAATTTCACTCAAAACTGAACATTAGGTCAAAAAATTCAGAGGCTCCTGCCATTGCATCTGCCTTTCAGCTGAGGCAAGAAACTCAAGTGATCATTCATTCAAAACACTGAACGAGCTGGAGCAGTGGCTCAACAGTTAAAGCACTTGTCTGGCATGCACGGAGACCCAGGTTCAAACCCCAGTACCACAGACGCAAGTGTCAGAGAAACAAAAACCAGAGAAATAAATAGAATTGATTCTATCTCACTCTCTCCCTCTTTCTCAAAACAAACAAACAACGACAACAACAAAAACACTGAAAACAGGGATGGGCTGAACTGAAGAAATAAGGGTTTCACCAAAGAGATTTTTTTGTGTTTGTTAAAGAGAGAAGGACAATGAGAGAGAAAGAGAGAATCAATTTTATTTAGTTTTTCATGTGACTTTCGTTACTCCAACACTTCATTGTGTACACGGTGCTGGGGTTTGAATCCACAGTCCTCAGGCATGCCAGGCAAGTGTCATAACCACTGAGCACTCCAGCCCCTCACCAGAGAGTTTTATCCCACAGAAGATTCCCTTTATCTTCTAACATCTTAAGAGTTTGGGAAAGAAGAAACTTGGAAAAACACAAATCACTTACAGATACTAAATCTTAACTATTTCTACTGAATCAATTTTTATTAATAACTTAAAATTTAACAAAAATAGGGAAAGGCCTCAAATAACTAATGTGTGTAACTATCAAACTACTACTTGATGAAATAGAAACATTATAAATTTAAAACTTTTAAAACTTTATCATCTATTTCAAACTTTTTATTATCTTAAAAATACTTAATTTATAGTTACGCTTTACTATCTTTACTATATTTAAAAGCCTAAGCATTCCAAGGTAATGACCTACATCAAACATTAACTATTCACTTCCTAATATTCATTTCTATATTTAGTCTCTGGTTTCCACCTATACTATTCTGAATAAACTCCTGTAAGTATAAGACTGAGGAATTTTAGGAAATGGGACTTTTCACCTTTCACTTTGGAAGGATTCCCAGATAAGGTTTTAACTGCTATAATTATAAAGGGTATTAACAGAATCAAGATCTACCCTTTAACCCAACTGCTCCCCACCCTCAACAAGAAGGGAAGCGAGGAAGACTTGAGATGGGTGGGGGAGAAAGACATACAGTTCACAAGCACTAGAGAGCTGTCCTCCTCAGTAACAAAAACAAAAATAGGAGACTACCTGTCTCTCTAGTTTTCTGTTTCCATTCTGCTCTGAATATTCTCATTTAAACTAATTATTCAAGTTAAGAAAAAAAAAAGATTGGGGACTTGAGATAAAGATAATGAAATGTATAGAACTCTTTAAAGACATATAAGTTTGGGTTCACACTCCAGGTTCTGTGACTTCAAAACCAGCTATTTAACTTCTGTAAATTTTTTCCTACTTCTTATATAAAGCTGCTTTGAAAATCAAATATGGCAATATGAAAAAGTTTATAAGTGAAAGCACATCAAATAACAACAGGCAATGGTGTATTCTTGGGCCTGAACCAGTTAGACCATCAGAGAGAGCATTCTAGTGCTTTCTCTCTAGCTTGAGGATCTTTTACATTAGAATAATTACTAATTTATTTGAAAGGTTTAGCACTGTTGAGTTTTGGTAAAGACTTTTTAGTTAAAAACTGATACCCACAATTCATAAGCTTCATCCGTACCACAATGTTCTACACGAATTTCCTTCAAACGTGTTTTATCACAGGCAATACTTACGCAGATCTGCCCTCCACATCCAGTTTGCCTGGATTGACTCCCTTTTTGGCAAGGATTGAGGATACTTTTTCTACATCCCCTCTTTCTGCAGCTTTCATTAATCGGTCATCATATTTATTCCAATCTGCTGCATGCTACAAAAAGGAAAAACAGAAACATGGCATAGTATATTAGTGAGGTTTTCTCTAGAAGGAAGGAAAAGAAGGGAAAGCCATGCTGCTTAAGACTTTGCTCCTTTTCTAACAGCATCCCACGCTTCCTTCTCCCAGCTGTGCTAACTTCCCTAGAACAGCAGGTACAAAACCTTCCCAGAACACGACATTCAAGAACTTTACTTTATACTTAACTAATTATTACTTAACACACACCCTGTGCCAAGCACAAGCAACCTTAGTAAACTAAAATTATCATCTCCATATAACAGATGTGGAAAGTCAAGGCTCTGGGGACATTGACTGAAGTAGCCAAGCCCAACCTTGACTTCTGTGGTTCCCAAATCAGTTGCTTTTCCTATTCTCCAACACACACTTTCAGATTTGGCTCTCAGGACCCTTAGCCATAGAATTTTGTACATTTGTATTACTTGCCCCTTATTTAAAGGTACTGTTAGAAACATCTTTATAGAGGCAAATTATGCACCACATGCACAGACACATATTCAATACAGAAATTCACTATGTTTATATATTAGGACTCAAAAGACTCTAAGGTATTAACTTCTTGCAATCCTGAAATAGTACAATTAAAGATGACTTTCATTTTTTTTCTTTTTTATATTCAACATTTTCCTTTTATAAAAAAAGATTTTTAATTTTAACAAAACTGTAGTATACACTTTTTAATGGAAGATCAAAAGTCCTTTTTAAATAAGAGGATGTATGTATTTTTATATATTTTACATAATATATATTTGGATGTATATTTAATTGTAGCAAGGTTATCTTTAGCTTCAACTGAAGAAAATTTATTAGAACATTATTTCTCAATAAGTAGAAATGTCAAAACACAGAAACAAAATACATGCTATTTAAACTTCAAGATTTTAACCTTTTAAAAAACTATATCAACTTTCTGTTAAATTCTGTGCTAAATCCAGTACTATTTCTAAAATTTTTCACATAACTTATAAAGCAAATCCCATGACCACAAATACCATAATAAACCACTGGGGGTGGGGAGTGACTTACTCACAAATTCTCTAAATGTTTAATTAACATAATTATCTTATATTTAGTTTCTTCTCTGAACCAAAAAAGAGAAAAAAATCACCACTTTCCAGCTAAACATCAAATACACTTTAAATATTTGAAATACAAGTATTAAAATCATATATGAAAAGATGAATACATTAAAATTTTAACTCACTCTTGAAATTCAGTATTTTAATGGAACCTGGTTTAAGTACCCGCAGACTTCATAAGTATCTTGAAATTAGTTAACAATCTGATGATCAACCCACTTCCTTCTAACTTCAAAAATTCAAATTCCCAATTTTGAGTAGAGAATAACACTACTATTGGCTCAAAATCTAAATTACATTTGAGGCATCACTTTTCTTTTGCTGTAGAACAAAACAGTTTACTAACTGATCTGAGAAGTGGTAGCGGATTCAGACCTAAGAGACGCAGCGCTTTCAAATACCTCAGGGATTAAGTCATATTTAACACACAAATACTTCTATAAATTGATTAGTTTATCCTAACAAATAAAACAATCTATTTCCAACTAACTGGTGAAGAAAGAAGCTTAAAAGGTCATAAAATTCCAAAGGAAGCCTCTAAAAAAAAAGATAATTAAATGGGATTAAAGTCTCATATCAGCATGTGATTTTTGGTTTCCTTCAGGCTCCATTTTCAACTCTGGTCCGTGTCAGTTAAGTAATAGTCCTCAATTATTAAGATTCTATCATGTTTTTATAAACCCATGAAAACAAATAAGAACGTTTGTTCTCTATCACTCATCCCAATGGCAAATCAGGAAGAAAACAGTAATACAAAGAAAGCAAAATTAATAAAACAGTGCATTTTAAAAGAAGACAGCTCACCAAGCCTAACAAAAATCTTTTGTTAGACTGGAATACTAGGATACCTACTCTGTTCTTAGGAGCACAAGAAATCCAGCAGTTCATCATAGGCAGGATTTAGTTTCTTGTGCTAACGGCAAACTACTGCGCATTAAGTTACAAATCTCTCCAGCTCACAAAGCGAGCCCTCACACAAACTCCTAAGGAGTGACTCAGTCCCTCCCTCACATGCTGTGCTACACTTAGCTTGGATGTCTAACAATATTTTCTTCGTCTTCGGGATCCTTCTCTGCCTTCATAACGCTTGGAAATTATCTTCCTCTCTGAGCAGCACTTGATTAACAGCAGCTCCAAGTCAGGTACTGTAACTCCTCCTATTTCTCGGTCTTCAGAAATGTCTTTCAAAGTTGTCCCTTTCAGGGACCCCACTGGAAAATGTGAGCAGCGTTCTGCATCCTGCTGCCTTGAATCTGCAACAGAGACGCTGCGGTGCATGATAAAAACCGTCCACGTCCGAAACGTCCAGTACACACTGCACAGTCTGGCTCCTGTTGGGGGGGCTCTATTTTAGATTACATAGGACATGACAGCTGAGTGATAGAAAGGAGCAGCTAAGAATATAATGTAAACGCATGCTTTTCTTCTGAGTAATAAATTTCAGGTCTACTGGGGAAAATGACTCAAGCATGTTGTAAAACACGCTTATTATATCAAAACAACTTGTGTGACATAATGACAACACTGTTAAAAGACAAATTTGGTTATCTTACAAAACAATATTTAAAACCAGTTGCAGTCTTAGGATCATCTATCATGAAGTTATAATAGCCTTGACAAACAGAATATAAAATTCTATTTAAAGCAAATGTGTCACACTTCGATTTAAGGAAACACACACACAGTAACACTTTCAGATTTTCTCCATTTTAGTACCCATATCATTCTCATTCTACATACAACCAAATTTCAGCTTACAAATGCTGCCAGTCTGTCTCCTTGCATGTTAAATGAGAAGAGACAGAGGCACTGCCAAGACATTAAATAGACTACATCATGATGAATACTTTTCAACAAATTTTAAATTTAACTCAGTACTCTTAATTTCCAAGTTTAGCACCCTGCCTGTTTTAACAAGTAAATATTTTATCATGGAAAGTCAAATTATCTGGATTCAGCAGATTAAAAAACAAATAAACTGATTAAATACTAAAGGAGGCAAATGCATATTAAATACTGAACTAGACTATAAATAAAATTCTGTCTGGGGACAAAGCAGAAGACTCCTCCGCATTCTCTACAATTTCCATATTTATACCAACATTTCTCACATTATCAAGGTTGATATACGCACACACAAGCTCAGGGCGTGTGCAGATTTTTTTTTTAAACCATGTTTTATTTACTACAATAGCATGAAAATAATTTATACTTCCCCTGAAAGGACACATTCAGGAAATTGTTTCATGGGAATGTAAAACATCCCAACACAAGCATTGATAGGAAGGAGGTAACTGCTAATTATAAAATACATATGTATTATTTTCAAAACAAAGATTTTTCCCCCCTCAAACCGTGAATTATCATAATGGATTCATCTGACTGAGTCCAGAGACTCCACCCAGCCTATTCACTCTTATTTACAGGATATCTGAGCTGGAACTCAGGCCCCGTCCTTTCGTTAACAAAGCAAGCACATTCCTTCTAGAAATAGGACAGCAATGGCAATGGAAATAAAAAGAAGGGGGAACCTGCAGGGAGTAACTGAGACCACATAAGGAGCTGCATGTACATTTTCAGGAAGATGGGATGAGTGTCCTAGTGTATAGAGGATGTCCTGAGCCTCCCCAGCCTCGTGGCTTAATCTCCTGCTCCTACTCTCAAACACTCCTTTACAGCTCCTGCCAAGGAATCTTAAGCAAATTCCTGCCATTGCTGTCCCATGCGCCTGCAAGGTTCTTCACTTGCCTTCATTCAGGTTCTTCTCAAATGTCACTCTCAGAAAAGGCTTCTCAGACCTCTGTATTTAAGCAGCCCCCTAATCCGTTCCACCCTGCCACACTTCATCCTGTGCTATTATACTTAACTACAAAATGCTTAATAGTTTCTACCATTATATTATCATCTGCCTTTTTTTTTTTTAAGAGAGAAGCACAGTGGGAGAGAGACAGAGACAGAGAGAATCAATTTTTATTGAATTTTTCACATGGCCTTCGTTGCTCAGAAACTTAGTTGTATATGTGGGTGCTGGGGTTTGAACCCATGTACTTTCGCATGCTGGGCAAGCACCGTAACCTAACCACTGAGCCACAGCTCTCCAGCCCCCATCTGCCTGGTTTTTTTAGCTTACTGCCCAACTCCCCAGTACCTAATTTGACTAAATGCCTGAAGTCTTTTCTATATCTATTTTGAAACTATGAAACTAATTTTTTAAAAAGTAATTTGGTAATCAATAAATTCTTTTTTTTTTTAAGAGAGGGACAGTGAGAGAAAAAAATCAATTTTATTTAGTTTTTCATGTGGCTTTCATTGCTCCAACGATTCCTTGTGTACATGGTACAAGGGTTCAAATCTACGTCCTTGCACGTGCCAGGCAAGTACTGTAACCGCTGAGTCACCACTCCAGCCCCAGTCAATAGACTCTTGTCCATGTTAAGGAGCAGAATCCAAACCTGCTTGATGAGCCCTCTTTCTCTTGGCAGACATTGTTAACCTGGTCAGATCTGGAACTCATGTTTACTAGCAATGCTGTACCCCACTAAACTGTCCGCCCTCTATTGACATGAGACAAGATAGGAAGCCCATGAGTGGCTCAGCCGATTGCAACTGAGCAAACAGACCCTATAGCTTCTAGTCAATGCAAGATCCTTCTGCACCCTAACCTCCCATGCTTCTACACCCCAAGTCTCTCTGCACTATTTTTCAAACCCGGTTAGGCCCTTTGGAAGGCACTGTCAATACCAATTAAAGAATATGTTTTGGAGCAGGGCAAACCTGTGTACTAGTAGAATTTATTTATACTTTCTAAGCCTTAGTTCCCTCAAGTACAAAGCAAGGATAAAAGAGAACCTATCTGCATAAAATCAAGCAGATAATGCATGTGAAAGGTTTCAGCACTGTGCCTGGCAGATATAAATGTCCAAAACTGCCATGGTTACAAGCGCTCCTGCTCAGAGATGCTGAACAGAAGAAATAAAAAAAAAAAAAAAAAAAAAACTACTAAACTCCAGAGAAGGGAGAAAAAAACAAGTTGAAGTACTTATTCTGCCTTTCCTATGTCAACTATGCCTCAGAGTAACTAAATAGTTGATACGGTAAGTTTATAAGGGTATTATGACCAATAAAAAAAGAAAGAATTAGAATTTCATCATTTTGTAATCCCTATATAATCAATGGATCTAAGCAATGATCTCAAAGGCTGATAACACCACAAAAAAATAAAAAACCTAGATCTTAGATACACTTGATGGTTACATATACCACCACCAATGAAGAAGTCTGAAAAAAAATTTTTTTAAATAAAAATTTGCCTAAAACCTCTAACAACTACAAGAAATTCAGGTGGCAGAGGAACATAATAAATTATAACATAAGGATGATTCAGAAACATCCAGAATAGAGGAAATTACAGTTTCTTAAAATACATCAAGAAAAAAAGAAGTGTACCCATAGCCCAGGTGACTGGGAAGGCTGATACCGAGGACTCCACAAGTTTGAGGCCAGCCTCAGTAACTGAGAGAGACTCTTAGCAATGAAGCAACAGACTGTCTCAAAATAAAAAATAAAAAGGGCTGGGAATATAACTCAGTGGTAGAGCACCTCTGGGATTAATCCCAATACTACCAAAAGGGGAAAAAAAGTGAACCTATAGATTTAAATTGACTTCAGAAATACACCAACCAATCACAGGCATGGAATATAAATACCCTAATTAACTATGTTAGAAAATGTGACTACTGGGTTCAGTAGAACAGTGCTTGCCTGGTATGTGCAAGAACCCAGGTTTGATCCCCACCACCACATATACAACTAAGTGGATGAAAAACAAAAACCAGATAAAAAAATAAAATTAACTCTCTCTCCCTCACTCTTTCTCTTAAAAAAAAAAAAAAAAGGAAAAAAGAAAATGTGACTACTGACTGGATATTTGATGGTATGAAAGAATTAGAAAAAATTGGGGTTTTGGTAATAACTGTTAGGCGGCTGGGGGCGTGGCTTCAGGTAGCCCACACTTCACAGCATCTTGGACCCTGGCTGGGGGCGTGCCTTCAGCCAAGACTCTGAGGCCATGCCTGCTGGCTAAGGGGCAGGGCAAAGGGCAACTTGCCCTCGAAAAGAACAGCCAATTGGGATGCAGGCGGACAAGCCCCAATGGATTGATTGATCCACCAGCCAGTCTCTGAAGGACGAACCCCATCAAGAACTTCCAGGTAGCCAGCAAAACTAGCTGCCTGGCGAAGGTTCACCGCCATTTTCCCTGTCTGCCATTCTGGCCTGCTGCTGCTTCCCATGCCCGCCCTCATCATGGCGGTGCAAGTGAAATTGGCCCGAGAGCAACAAGCCCAATAAACATCTCCGCCTGAATTTACACCACTATCATTATCCTTTTTTCTGATTTTACAATAACATTATTATGATTTTTAATCTCTTTTTAGAAAATACTTTTAGATAAATGATAGGATGTCTGATATTTAGATAAATGGTAAGATGTCTGGCATTTGCTTCAAAAATAGTAAAAATAGTCAGGAGGCAAACCAAATTCAACAGCATATTTGAAGGACTACATACCCAAACCAAGCAGAATTCGTTCCCGGAAGGCAAGCGTGGCTCAAGATGGAAAAACCAATCAGTGTAATACATCAAATTAACAGGATAAAGGACATCACTTCAAAAAACATTTGATAAGAACTGACATCCTTCTATAATAAAAACATTCAACAAACTAGGACTAGAAGGAAAACACCTCAACGTAATGAAGACCACATATGGAAAGTGCACTGCTAATATCATACCCGGTTCTAAATGACTGAAGGCTTTTCCTCTAAAAATCAGACAAAAAACAAGGATGTCCACTCTAGGACTTCTATTCAATACAGTAGAGCAATTAGGAAGGAGGGATGGAAAGAAGGAAAGGAAAGGGAGTGGGGAGGGAAAAGAGGGAAGAGGGAAAGACAAGGCAAGATGTCTAAATTGGATAAAAGAGAAGTGCAATCATCTCTGTTCACTGATGATATATGTACAAACCATAAAGGTTTTACAACAAAAAAAAACTATTAGAATTAATAAACGAATTCAGCAAAGTTGAGGACACAAAACCAACATACAAATTAGTTGCACTTCTAAACATTAACATGAAAACAAAAGAAAACAATTCCATTTGTAATAGCATCCCCCAAAAACCAACCTAAGTTTGTTTTAACTAAATCAAATTTTATTTCAAAGAAATTAAAGAAGTCACAAATCATTGGAAAAACAGCGTGTGTTCATGGATTTGGAAGACTTCATCACACTGTTAAAATGCCAATACCACTGAAGATGATCTTATGGATCAGAGTCTTCCAAATCCCAATGACAATTTTTTGCAGAAAGTGAAAACTCCATTCTAAAATGAACATGGAATTTCAAGGAACCCCCAATAAGCAAGTAATCTTGAAAAAAAGAAGACCAAAGTTGGAGTTCTCACACTTCCTGATTTCAAATATACTAAAGCTACAGTAATCAAAACAGTGTGACAGTGGCATAACCACAGGTTTTACATATAGTCTGGAATCCAATAAATAGCTATATGTCAAATTATCTTTGACAAGGGTGCTAAGATCACTCATTGGGAAAAGGATAGTCTCTTTCTTCACCAAATACTACTGGGATATTAACCTGGATCTTTATCTTACAAGAGACAAAAATTGACTCCAAATGAATATAAGACCTAAATGTTAAGACACATTATTTACAAAACTCCTAGAAGAAAATACAGAAGTAAACCTTCATGACATTGGATTTAGCAATGAATTCTTAGCTATGACACCAAAAGCACAGGCTATGAAAACAAAAATAGACCAATGAGATTGCGCCAAACACAAAAACTTCTTGTAGCAAAGGAAACAATCAACAGAGTAAAAAGTCAGCCTACAGAATTTGAGAAAATATTTGCAAACAACTTATCTGATAATGGGCTAGTACATAGAAAATATATTTCTAAAAATCTATAACTTAACAAGAAAACAAAAATCTAATTATTTTAAATGGGCAAAGGATTTGAAAACACATGTCTCTAAAGATAACGCACAAATGGCCAACAAGGACATAAAAAAATGCTTGACATTACTAATCTTAGAGCAATGCAAATTTAAAATTTTTCATTCTTTTATAATTACATCAAAATAAATTCTATTGGCATATATAAATAGAAAGAACCATCAAAAAATTAAAAAATAACAATAAAGGAAAGTTATTGTTTTTTTTTTTTAATACCATAATGAAGGCTGGGCATGTGGCTCAGTAGTAGAGTGCTTTCTTAGCATGCCCAGGGCCCAGCATTCAAACCTCAGCACTGCAGATTAAATAAATGAATAATGAGATATACCCTTGTACACATTAGGATAATGACTACCAAAAAATAAAAAAGAAAGGAAAAACAGGAAAGACAAAGGTCTTAGAAAGTATGTAGGGAACCCTTGTACAATGTTGAGCATGTAAAATAGTGCCACCATATGATCCAGTCATCCCAATTTTTGGCATATATCTGAAAGAACTAAAAGTAAAGTCTCAAGGAGTTACTTACACGCCTAAGTTCACAGCATTATTCTCAGTAGCTAAGGGATGGAGGCAACTCAAATGTTCACTGGGGGATGAATGGATCAACAAACTGGGACATATGCATACAAAGGAATATTATATAGTCTTAAAAATGAAGGAAATCCTGTCTCAAGCTACAACATGGATGAACCTTGAGAATAGTCTAAGTGAAATGAGCCAGTCAGGGAAAAACATGTATTGCCTGATTTTATTTATATGATGTATCTAAAGTAGTCAAATTCATAGAAACAGAAAATGCAACAGTGGTTCATCAGGGGCTGCAGGGAGGGGAAATGAAAAGTTATTGTTTAATATGTACAGAATTTTAGTTTTGCAGGATGAAAAAATCTTCCAATCAGTTTCACAATAATGTGAACATACTTAACACCCTGAACTGTACACTTAAATATAGTTAAGATAGTGAATTTTATGTTATACTTTTTAACACAACAAAAATAAAAAAAATAGAAGAAATGCAATATCTCACAATAACATTAACATGATTAAAATAAGTTTATATTATTTTTTAAATTAGAGTATTGAGGGTATAGATGAAATAAAATTGGTCCTAGGTTAATGATGACTCTTAAAGCTTAGCTATAGGTTCATTATACTATTTTCTCAGCCTCTTACATTTCAAACTTGGTTGATAAATTTAGCTGATGTATACACTTTTTTAAACTGCATTATACACTTATTACTATAGCCCTTCACTGAACTGTTAATATGGCAGGAAAAACAGCAGCACATCCTTTGCACAATAATCCTGCTTTAAGAAGGAACTATTAACTTTTTAATATATCTTGGCAAGTACAGTCATACACTTACTATCTTGTCTTAGCCCTAAAATTTTAAATGAAAGCCTTCTGAAAGGAAGTAGCACATTTTTTGAGGAGCATTTAGTATTTACCACATATTATAGCAAAAACATTTCTACAGTCAGTTACTACATTAGTTTGCAAATCATTCAACTCAGGAGCAAGCCAAATTATCTATGGCAAAAGCCAAACTACAGTTGTTTCTACAGAACAAATGTAATATTCTAACACAAACCAGTTATTCCAGTTAGAGAGATCTAACTGGATGCTAATTTTAAACTTGAAATTAACATAAAAGAAATCACTTATAAAAGTTTTGACACTGACACTCATATTAATAAATTATAAATTCATAACTTTTCCAGAAATGCTATGAAACTTTAATTTAAAAGAAATGTATGTTTACATTTAGCAGGTGTAAACTACATTTACATCTACAAAGGAAAACAGAAATGACCATAATTTCACCATGCAGAAATGACCATTATTATTAAGCATTCTGCCTAGTTTCTTTTCTATTAAATGGTCTAAAGAAGATCTTCAAACCCATTATAAGCCTAACACTAAGTATGAATTCATTCAATATTTAGAACAGAAAGTAGACTAAGAAACTTACACATGGTTAAAAAAAATAAGCAGACTCCAAAACATGCAAATTAATATAAAATGCCCTATAATTAAAGCAGACCTAACAGGACACAGCTAAAATGACCTAACCAGTTTTAGCCTAAAAGCAATTTTTGACACATTACCCAAAAGAAAAATATACAGGATGATAGCAAAACTGTTAACAGAAATCTGCTTTAAACTGAGTGTCATGAACCCCTTTACGAATCTGAGGAAAGCAATGGATCTTTTTTATAAAGTGAGGCTGTTCCTTGTGTTTTGTCTCTTTTGCACAAGCTCCTTGCTCTTTCCCCTTTTGCCAAGTTATGATGCCCTCACCAAAACTGGAACAGACGTCTGTACCATACATGTTGTTAGGCTTCCCAGTCCCCACAATTGTGAGCTACAATAAGTTTCTTTTCCTTATAAACTACCCAGTCCCAGGCATTCAATTATAGCAACAGAAAACAAGACTAAGAACACAACTTGAAAGCCCCAGGCTGTGGCCTGTGGTGCTGTCTGCTACAAATCACGGTTCCTGTGTCCCCTCTTCGGGTTTGATTAATTTGCCAGAGCGGCCCACAGGATTCATGGAAGGACTTTACTTATATTTACTCATTTATTATAAAAGGTAATTACCTAGGATACAGACGAATAGCCAGGTAAAAGAGGTGTACAGAGCAAAGTACGTGGGAAGGGTTACAGAGCCTCCTTACCATCTCCTCGCATGCCAACCTCCAAGTTCCCCTCTGTGTTCAGCAAGTAGGAAGTTCTCTGAATGTCCTTTGTGGGTTCTTATGGAGACTTCATTATGCACTGATGATCAACTCATCCTTCAGTCCATCCCCCCACCCCGGAGGTTACAGGATTTTTGTCTGCCATAGCCCTAGGCAGTGAGAGAATTATTGGAGAATCCTGTTTTGATATCTTACACCCAGTAAGTATTCTTTCTATTAAATAAGCTATTTCCATTTCTCTATTATCTGGAAAAAATCTTGATTGTAAAAATGCAAACATCTCTTAAAAATTTAAACCTAATAAACACAGATGTCCTTTACAGCAAAAAAAGAAAATATCTATATATGCGTATGCAAAATTTATGGAGCACCTTCTACTGGTCTGGCATGGCACCAGGGATACAGCAGTTAAGAGAGTCAGTCTCTCTCCTAAGAGAAGCTGATGTTTCAGTGAGGAAAGACAGAAAGTAAACTAAGGAACACAAGTTACCAGGTGAGCCTAAGGAAGATAGAGGGCAATACTGAGTAGAATGGGAGGCTGCCTAATCCTGAAGGGCTGTTCTGAGGTGGTCCTGAGGGTGAGAACTGGCCCTTGAGGATTGCACTCCAGGGAGGGAGAAGAACCAATGAAAGCAAGGCGCATCTGAGAGAAGGCCAATGTAGCGGATGCGTGATCAGTAAGAGGGATCCCAGAACGCGGTAGGGAAGGCAGGCACCAGCAGACGTGAAATGTGGGCTTCCTCAGCTTTATCATAAACATTTTTCAAAAGGGACATCAGGGACTAAGATAACTGCCTTTTCATGAAGTCCTTTTGGCCACTTTAGAATCAAGGCTAAAAGAAAAAGAACTGTCCTGACATACTTCTTTTTTTTCACTTCCAAGAATTTATATTGAGCAACAGCTGGCTAAATCTTAACTTCTCCTGAAATGTTTACAAGACTAATCAATTACTTTAACATACCAGATACCATAAGCTACCTCACCCACTTCATACCTACAAGCCTAAATAAACTTTGAGACTAATATTAAAAATCCACCATAAAAAAATGGCATTTCAACAACAATCACAAGCACATCCTCAAAATAAAGGTATTTGGGGAAAAAAGAATGTAGAAGTAACTAGTAACATCTTCTCTAATGGGGAAAAAATGTGTATACCAAATAAAAGTAAATAATATAAATGTGTTATATCAGTAAATTCCCCCAAAATAGCTAACTGAAACAAAATACAGCAGGATTCTGTGGTATCCATAAGTACCAACATTCCAAGTTACTGAGCCCAAGACAACCGCTGTCTGGATCCAAAGCTTAGCTAAGGGCAGAGCAACGCCACAAAGCATGAGCGCTCCCTAAGGCTCAGGCTGCACGATTCAGAACTGCTCCCCAGGTCACTGCACGGGTGATGGCTAGAAATATTTCCCCCATTCCACTTAATCCAAAGAGTATTTATTCCTCCCTCTTATATAACAACAAATTAGAGCTTACGTAATAGGGAAGGAAAAGGATGCTAAAATAAAACCGGAAAACTAAAGCTGTACAGCCAGCTTCCTTCTCCCTGACCCCTGCCTCTCTTTTCTGATTTTCCCTTATCCTTGCTTAATCACGCCCTAGCCACCTCTCTCACCTTCTGCTGTATGGTGTGAAAGCGTGCGGTCAGGACTCAACGGAACAAACGCAGGAAAGAGGAAAATGTACTGGTCAATTATCTTTCCATCAAGGCAATAACAGGCTTAATCCTGCATTATTGGATTTCTCTACACAAAAATGTCAAGAACCAAGATGATAATGATGATTTGAATAATAAATCTAAGCCCTTCAGGATCTCAGGTGGCTATGAGATAGGGAAAAAAAATTTTTTTTTAAAGAACTAGAATCAAAAGACTAAGAATGCACTGCCTTGTCAAGATTTCCTAACCATGCAGTTTGATTCTATTCTAGTCTGCTGTTTAAATACCAGACTGTCTACCCCTCCCTCATGCAGGTATTTGTTCCCTTATTAGAGCTGTCTAGGTCCTCAAAAGAGATTACTAAAAATACACACAGAAGCTGCCTCTCCAATTTCAATTTGTTTTTAATATTACCTATTTCACCCTTCTTCAAAAGAAGACAAATCAAATTCCAAATACAATGTGTAAATATATCATAGATCTTAAATAGAACACGTTATGATATGTTATCTAATAGAGCTCTCAGGTTGAATAAGATTTTATTCAATATCCCTTTTAAAATGTTAAGAAATTGGTAATTTGGAAAAAAATAAATTTTGGTCCTTAATATTTACAGAAAAATATATTCAAATTAGAGTTCTTAAAATGCCTGAGCATTTTTGCTCTTATGAGTTAAAATTTTTAAATATAAAGGTAAAAACCAAGGAAGGTCTACTATAAATTCCCACCCTTACATACAGCAATGAATAGAGTAATACCTTTAGTGAGTTTTTTGTTATTGCTGCTGTTTTTAAAGAGAAAGGGACAGTGAAGGAGAGAGAGAAAGAGAGAGAGGAAGACAGAATCAATTTTATTTAGTTTTTCACGTGGCTTTCATTGCTCTGACACTTCATTGTGTACGTGATGCTGGAGTTTGAACCTGCGTCCTAGCCACTGAGCCACCATGCCAGCCTCCCTTTGATGAGTTTTAACAAATATTTTTGCCAATGTCTAATATATATCTCAAAACAGGACAGTTTTAGAAAGCATGAAGTAAAAACTAAAACACATAAACTTGTTAAACAGAGCCTCTGATGGAGCTTTTCCAAGTGAAAAACAACAAAAAATATTTTTATGTCTCGGGCTTTTGATTTTTTTCTAAGCTTTGTAAAGAAATGTTAATTAAATAAGAATGTTGCTAGAACCCAAAAGACCATTCAAGAGCTAAACTGAAAACAAACCTTACAATACCAGCAATTATTTTTAACAATTTAAAATGGGGCAGCCGGAGTGGTGATGGCTCAGTGGTTTGGAGCGCTTGCCTGGCATTCACAAGGGCCCGGGTTCAAACCCCAGCACCACATACACAACTGAGTGTTGGAGAAACAAAGATCAACTGAAAAACTAAATAAAGTTGATTACCTCTTTCTCTCTCCCTCTCAACTCTTAAAAAATAAATTAAAAATGGGAAATGTTGGAGTCTGACCTTCATTCTACTTCATCAGTTGCCCTACAGTGACCTTGTGACAATTATTGGGGTCTGACCTTCACCTCCATTTCATCAGCCGCCCTAGAGTGCTCTTATGACTATTTGCATAAGCTCCTGGAAGGGCTGCTAGGTCGTGCTTTGTTAAAGATTAGGGTGGGTTAAAATGTCTTAAGGATAGGTTACTCCCTGGTTTTTGTCTGTACCTAGTTTTTCAGTCTGTACTCGAAATCTGCATAACTCCTGGCAACTCCCTTAGGATTATAAAAGGAAATGTAGAGTCTGAATAAAGTGGGACAGCTCCACCTGGATCTCCTTCCTATGTTTTTTCTTTTTCTCAGCCCGTCCTTCAGGTCTGAACCCAGCCGGACCGGGGCAATTGGCCCCCAACAGCAGGGAAACATGTATGTAAAAATAGAACCTTATGGGCAGGTATATTCTTTGTATACACATTTGAACGTTTTTTTCCTTTTATATATTAAATGAATAATATTTCTAAACAATACATAGGTCTTCACACAGTTATTTACAAAGGATTTCCTTCCAGTGAGTCATAATATATGTCTTCCATATTAAAAATACATGGCCAGGGGCTGGGCTCAGCAGTTATAGAATTTGCCTGGAACCTGCAAGAATGCGGGTTCAAGCCCCATCACCACATACACAACAAAGTGTTTGTGCAAAAAAAGCCACATGAAAAACTAAATAAAGCCGATTCTCTCCTTCTCTCTGTCTCTCTCT
>PVKS010005852.1:61750-82445 GCA_004027875.1 Aplodontia rufa
AAAAAAAAAAAAAAAAAAAAAAACTATATATATATATATATATGTATGTATATATATATATAGACAAATTAATTTAAAAAGAGCAAGTTTATTCAAATATTTAGGTCTATAGTAAAAGCACAGCTTCTAAAATAAGGATTTTCTTTCACAGTTGTTTAAGAAATACTTCTGAGAGTGTACATGACAGCTAAACGTAAAGAAGCCCTCAATTTAGTCATATTGTTATTCCCACTTTCCAACTGAGGCATAAATGAGCAGTCAAGGAATTCACGGTAGTGGATTGTCAGCGCTATTAATGCCTTTCACTCCTGCAAGCACACCCCATTGCAATGTAACTTTGTCACTCCTCTTATCAAGACAGGGCATTTATTGCCTTGTTCCTTGACTCCTGGCTGGACTTGTAACTTATTTTGAAAAACAGAATGCAGCAGAAAGAACCCGGTGGAACTTCTGCAAGTAGGCCTCAAGAGATCTTGAAGCTTCCTGCTTTAGTCTTCTTGGAATGCTGCTGGCACATTAGCATAGCTAGTCCACCAGAGAGAAAGAGCCCAGCCAACTAGCCATGCTAGCCAGCATCAAGTATCCTAGCCATCCAGTCCTGGTGGAGCCACCAGATAACCGCAGTCACATGAGTGGTCCCAGACAGACCAGTGGAATTACCATGTGGCAGGGTCCAGCCAAAACTGCTGACCTAAAGAGTCAGCAGCGAATAAAATAGCTGTTGTCTTAAGCCACTAAATTTAAATCTAGAACTGTTTGAATCCAAAGTCTACACTCTCTCCAATAAATATAGTTGCAATTCATTCTTTGGTATGGAAAAGCATACATCTTGTAGTCTAATTCAACTTTACAGATATTAAGAACAAGCAAATTAGGAAATAATAATTTATATTTTGGTAATCCATTATCTGAAAACAGAGAACAAGTTGGGTATAGAAATACATCTTTTTACTCTTAATATAATATTAATTAATACATTAATATTAATGTAATATTAAGCGGACAAAATTTTATAGAAAAAGTACTTCATCTTTCCCAAAAATGTATACAAGAATTCATTTAAAACCTAATAGGAAAATCCCAGCCTCTGGAACAGAAGTTCCCTGCGTTTCTCCTTTGCTAGAAAAGAAATAAAACTCTTCTTTTTTCTCAAAACCATGTCCTCACTATTGGATTGACAACAGAGACAAGGACTGAGCTTTCAGAAACAAACTGGTAACCACAAAGGGACCAGAGAGCAGCCCCTGCTGGAGTTTCTTGGGCAAGTCTGGGACTTTGAGCAACCTGGCTTCCACGCTGAGTATGTAAGGTGGCCAGTGAGATTGCTGAGTGCCAACTAATGGGGAATTAGGAGGCAGGCTGAGTTTGCCCTGGGTTCAACTGGAGGAGAGGAGCTATTCCTGTGAGTGAAGGGAGGGACTAAGGGACTGCCCCTGCAGCTACAGAGGCTCCCTTTGTTCTGGAGAACTCCTGCCTTCCCTCCCTGAACAGTATGGGTTGCTCCCTCAATTGGTCCACTTTGAGAAAAAGTAAACTGAACGCAGTAAAGTCAAGACACCTAGGCCATTGGATTACCTTCTTTCCGATCCTAGGTCGAGTTATCTGTCCTTGAGCATACACCCACCAAAAAAGGGATAATTAAGACTTGTGGTTAGAAGATCTAAGAAATGACTATTTCCCAAATTAATAAGTGAATTATGACACTCATCAGGGTACACCTGGAAAGCAGCCTTTTAATCACCTCTTTAAAAACCAACTGTCTGTTCCCCTTGTTAGGCAGCCTCCATCTATCTCCTTTATTAGCAAAGCAGTAAAACTTCGTTTTTCTTCTTCTTCTTCTTCTTTTTTAAAATGGGGACAGTGAGAGAGAGAGAGAAAGAGAGAATCAATTCTATTTAGCTTTTCATCACTCTGAAAGTCCCCAGCTTGTTCTACAAATTTCAGATTCATCATTCCCCACAATCACGTAAGCCAATTCCTTAAAATAAATTTATTTTTATAGGTATAAACATATATCCTATTAGTTTTATTTCTCTGGAAAACTCTGATTAATATGTAGTATATTAGGGTAAGATGCTCTTAAATTTTAAAAAGGATACTCTGATGTTTTATCACATATCTATATAGAGATATATAGAAGGAGCAGACATCCCTAATGATTGATTTTTGAGTCACTCACATGATATATTTGGCTCATTAGCCAAACAGGAACGGATGCAATGTACACCACATCTAAGCAAAAACTTTAAGCAGTAGTCTGAGTCTGGTCTAGAATTCTTGCTTCAGTACTGCCAAGAGATGGGTATATCTGATATTCCTTTGGTCATGGTTACAAATGAGAAAAGGTCTGGAACAGAGCCATAGTCTGGGACAGAACTGGATCTGGCTCACAATCTACATGTAAACTCAGTAGGAATCTAAGTTTTTTTATTTTGAAAAATCACTGCAATTTAGAGGTAATTACTACAACAGAGCTAAACACTATAGAAACTGGGGCCAGAAGTGGGGTGCTGCCTTAACAATAACTACCACCAAAAACAATAAAAAATATCTGAAGTAGGCTTTGATGTTAGGTGGCAGATGGCATGGAAACTGTTAGTGGAGACTGGAAAATGGCAAACTACATAATTCAATGGTAAATGAAGCCATGATGTATAAAATCTTGGAGATCTCGGTGAAAAGACTATAAAATAAAAACAGCTTTGGTGATTGTTGACTAAATTTGACAAAGTACTATTTAGAAAAAGGGCATATTTGCTAGCAAGGATAAAAAGAAAACCCTGAAAGTCCTGGACTTGCAAAGTAGAAACCTGAAGTGATTTCCCATCTCAACAAGTAAGGCAGTGCTTCCAAAGGCCAAGTAAGACACAAACTCAGGGCCAAGATCAAATAAGAGGTGTGCCATCACAGTAGTTAAGATCTCTGAGCTAAAGTTGCCCTCAGGAAACCATTTCGGGGGGCGGGGGGATGGCTCACAGAGGGACCCCCAAACAGATAAAGAATGTGGTCCCTCAAGAAGCCCAGTAAGCTCAGGATACTTGTACTGAAGTCATGAGGATGTAGCTATTGACACATAGTTGATGTGACCGAAATCAAATAGACAACAGATAACCAAGTAAACCCCAGCCAGAGTTAAGGAACAGGGGCTGACTTCTAAATTACCTTTGGGTCTCAGATCCTCTGTGCATGCTGAGAAGGCTGCTCAAACCTGACTTCACTCCCAGTCAAGAAGGCATATCTAATACTCTGTTCCAATGTGGAAAAGAATGATATATTAAAGGAAGTACCTCAGAGTACACAGTCAAGAGCCATGAAAACAACAGACTGGGGAGCTAATGAAGGATGCCCCAGCTAAGCAAGGAACATGCCCAGGTATCCAGTAAAGGCACCTTAAAAACATGCCCAGGTATCCAGTAAAGGCACCTTAACTACATTTACCCAATAATATTTTCAGTGTGGCTAGAGATCTGTGATTGCCATGTGCTTCCATTCTTCTCCTTTCTTAAAAGGAATGTTTAGGGCTGGGTGGCTTGGAGGTTACAGTGCGTGCCAGGCATGAGTGAGTACACAAGTTCAAACCCCAGCAACAAGTACACAACGGAGTCTTAGAGCAACAAAGCCACATGAGAAACTAAATAAAAATTGTTTTTCTTTCTCTCTCTCACTGTCCCTCTCTCTTTAAAAAAAGAATGTTTACTGTATATATTCTATCCCTGCACCATCACCACATATAGCAAGAAACAGTCTTTTAGTTCAATGATCAAGGAAATCTATACACACAAAAGGTGTAAAACGTTTAATGAGGTTTAGATTTCAAGACCAGGATGACTGAAGGCAATTCTTGAGGTGTTTTCTTTCACCGAGGAATGAATAAATCTATTTTGAATATTGAAGTGAAGGAAGTTAACATCCGTGATCAAGAGGACTGACTGGCCAGGTACAGTGATACACACTATAAATCAAGCTACTCGGGAGGCTGAGGCAGGAAGATAACATTTATTTTATATTTTGCTACCTATCTTTCCAGACTTCCTTTAAACACCTATGTATACATTAAATTTTAAGTCAAAATAAAAACATGCTACAAACATGGTTCATTTAAAGAATTATTCTCAATATGAATTTATCAGGTTTGCTTTAAATGAATATTCCTAACTTGCAAAATTTCAAAGCTTATTAAAATATCAACCTTTCTGGCTCCCTCTGGTGGTAACTAAGATAAGCTATTTTTTTCTTCAATTCAGCTTGAAAAATCAAAATAACCCAAATCAGAGAAAAGCAAATTTATCATTATTAAAAAATATTTTTAAGAACCTATCTAAGGGGCTGGAGCGGTGGCTCGGCAGTTACAGCGCTTGCCCGGCATGCACAAGAACATGAATTCAAACCCCAGCACCACGTACACAATGAAGTCTTGGAGAAATGAAAGTCACATGAACAACTAAATAAAAACTGTTTCTCTCTTTCTCTCACTATCCCTCTCTCTCTTTAAAAAAAAAAAAAAAAGAACCTATCTAAATGCACAAGTGGGCCAGAAAGTGTTCAATGGACACTTTTTAACTAAATACCTATTGTCTAACAACATCTGGCACCACAAATATCTGAACTGCATTCCAAGCCTGATTAAATTGTGCCAGCTTTGTCCTCTGTAAAATGAAGCTAACTTCAACTACCTCACTAGTTATATGAATTGGAGTTAAGAGCTCTTTACTATAGCTATGCTCCAAAGTATTGACACAGAAAAGAAATGCAAAATAAATGGTAGTTAAGTATTTCTACTAGCACCACCAAACACCTCCATCAAGATGCTGGCTTATGATTAGATAGCATAAAGAATTACCATACAGCACCAGCTGCAGTGGCACACACCTGTAATCCCAGTGGCTTGGGAGGCTGAGGCAGACAGATCATAAGTTGCCAGCCTCAGCAACTTATCGAGGCCCTGTCTCAAGATTAGAAAAAAGGGGGCTGGGAATGTTGTTCAGTGGTTAGCGACTGTAGGTTAAATCTTTAGTATTAACCCCCCCCCAAAACCCAATTACAATACAGCTATCAAATTCAAACATGTAAACTTCTTGAACTCAAATTTATTGTACACACAATCTTTAAGGATTTTTAAAGATTTTATTTAATCCTTTATATATTTTTCCTTTATTAGTGCATTTTAGTTATACCTACTAGTTGGGTTCATTTTGACAAAATCATACATGCATGGAAATATACTCCACTTTAGTTCTCCCCTATTTCCTTCTCCTTCTTCCCTCCCCCTATTCTCCTTTCTCTACTCCACTCATTTTTCTTTCACTTATTTATTTAATTTGTGCTTTGTATATATACAGACATGTAAAATTCATTGTGGCATATTTATACAAGCATCTATCATAATTTTATCAAATTCATTCCTCATTTCCTCCCTTTTCTCATCCCTATCTACTCCTTCTATTTCACTGATTTTCCCTATATCTGTATTATATCCAGCCCCTTTGTTCCCTTATTTTGCTCTAGTTTCCACATTAGAGAGGAAACATTCAGCACTTAGTATGATGTGCTCCACTTCTACCCATTTACCAGAAGATACCAGAATTTTATTCTTCTTTATAGGTCTGCACACCACGTTTTATTAATCCATTCATCTACTGATGGACATCTGGGATGGTTCCATAACTTGGCTATGGTGAACTGCACTGCTATAAACACTGATGTGGTTATATCACCACAGTAAGCTGATTTCAGTTCAAGCAGCAGGATAGCTAGGTCACACGATGGTTTCATTCTTAGTTTTTCTTTTCTTTTTTCCTTTTTTTCTCTTTTTTTTTTTAAGAGAGAGGAGTAGAGAGAAAGAAAGAATCAATTTTTTATGTTTATTTTTCCATCTGGCCTTTGTTTCTCAGACACTTAGTTGTGTATGTGGTGCTGGGGTTCGAACCCAGGACCTAGCACATGCCAAGCAAGCATTCCAGTTGCTCCAGGCCCCCATTCTTAGTTTTTTGAGGAATATCCACACTGCTTTCCGGAGTGTTTGTACTAATCTGAAGTACCACTAGCAACATATGCAAGTAGTGCACACAATCTTTTAACAATTTCTCATTGCTTAAGACCAAAATCCTTGATAAGACCACTAAGATTCTTTATGGTCTTGTCCTACTGGCCTCTGAAGTGTAATCCTCAAGTTGAACAGTCTCCCTCCAGCCCTGTAATCTCTTTCTTACAGCAAAGCTTTTCAAAAGCATCAAGTTCTCTCACAGGGTACCAGGGTACCTGGGAATAGTGAGATCTCAGCTCACCTTTTTCAGAGAAACTTCTCTAACTTCTCAGACTAAGTCAGGCCCTCCCTATTACATATTCTGGTATATGTCTCCTTTGTACAGTTTATTACATAGAACTGTGGCTTTATATTTAAATATGTTAGCATTGTAATCATGTCTTCTCCACTTATCTACAAGGAGTACAGGTTCTGCTTACCACCATGTGCCAAGAACCTAGCCAGTTGTCTGCATATAGTAGGAACTTAAATATCTATTGAGTGACTTAGTAAACTAAAATACACAAATACTGAAATTGAAGAATTCTTCCTAAACTGCTTCAGATAAAAGGTGGTCATATAAACAATATTCCAAAAATTATACTTGCATTTCTTCTCAGGCTCACTAATGTTCATAAAGGCTGACAGAAAACTACTGAAATATAACTATGTTTAATGTATCACTCAGATAAGTAATCCCCTTTAAAGAAAAATTTTAAGAGCACAGAAACCTAAATATATAATGACAGTCACTCAACATTCCAAATTTAAATTTTAAAAACTTCAATGTATGTGTGTTATTTTAAAGGAACTTAGATTGTAAAATATAGCTCATTTATAATAGAATCAGGCTGCCTGCAACAGCGAAAATCTGGCAGTATGTGTGGCCTCTTCTGTGGCAAATATGGATAAGTCAATCTTAGCACTCTTTCCTCTGATCAAGACCTCTTTGGTTCCTGAAGATGGGGCAGTAGTCAGTAATGTAAAAAAGGCATGGTCATTTTCATTGGCACAGAGAACGTCTGCTGCCAATACTATGAAAGGAGATAGCCAACAATTTCAGGAAAACCCCCCTACTCCTTGTCTTAAAAGGAAATGTAATTTCAACTTTCACAACTTCTTTCCAACCTTCAGGAGGACTTCTCATGACAGAGTTTCTTAATATTCTAGCCTCCACACGGGCAAACAGACTAGGAATTGACTTAATGTATTTCATACAATATCATTTAGTCAAGAAATAGGAATCAAGAGTAGGGACACAACTGAAGAATCTATAAATATACCTAAATGAGAGCAGAGGTACATTAACAAGAAAGGTTTTCAGGAATTCTGCCCCTGCCCATGCAAAAACAAGGCAAGAAATATCAGAGACACCAAGTCATCAAAATATGATGACTTTATTATACATTGAATCTTGTCATGTGTTCCCAATGTTGTCATTCATCCTTCACCAATCTTCTGATATACTTGCTTCCCTTTGGGTAAACACAAGGTGGAAATACTGAGCTCACCTTGTGAGCTATTAAGTTCACAGAAAACAATACTGAAACAGAACTATGTTTAAAACGTATAAGTAATCCCCTTTAAAGAAAAATCTTTGAGAGCACAGAAACTTAAATATATTAAATTATTAACCTCTAATTACACAATTAATATGATATTTAATATATCAGCAAACTTTCAGTCTAACTCTGCACTCCAAACCCAATCAATACTGAGTATCTGTTGAAACAAACCTAAGATGAATTTATCAAGGTGACAAAAGGCCTTCCCTGGCAACTGACAACTGAGTCTCCCTTAACAAAATCTTTAATTCAAACTTTTACAAATGTATATCTGAGCAGCACAGAGGAAACTGCAAAAACTAGAAATGGCACTGATTTTCTCATCAGCTTAGAAGTATACTTTTTGCTGTTCTTTTTATAATGAAACTAAATCTCTCCAAAATCCAGATTTTAAAATATATATTCACTAATTTCTCCAACTACTTTCATTTCACTTGGCTTTAAATTTCTTCCAAACTACAAACAAAGATCACAGAGCTTGGCACATTTAAAAGACTGTAAGAAATTGTGTGCATCTAGGAATATACGACAACTAATCCCAACATTATGTAAAACTATAATGCACTAATAAAAATAAATTTTAAAAAGACTGTAAGATCACAATTTTAAGATATAAACACTCCAAAAAATAATGAAAGGAAATAACTCTAAAGACTCAACAGCTATGAGCTTAGAAAGACTTTTTTCTTTACGGTTTCTATATTTTCTACATTTTCTGTAATGAATATTGTTCTGTTCAGGCTTCTTTACTTGCAAGGAACAAATAATTACTCAGATGCCTTAAGAAAAACAGAATTTATCATAAAGATAGACAAAAAGTCATAAGGGTAGGTACCAGAAAGCAGACAACGGGAGCCACCAGCAGGCTGAGCCCTAAGTCTGGAGCTAGTGGGTGACCTTGAGAACCCATTCTGTTCTGGGAGCTTTAAGAAGATACTCAGTAAGTTAGTGCGGTGGCTCAGTGGTTATGGCACTTGCCTGGCATGCATGAGGATGCGGGCTCAAATCACAGCACCACGTATACAATAAAATGTTGGAGCAATGAAAGCCACATGAAAAATTAAATAAAACCGATTCTCTTTCTCATTGTCCCTCTCTTTAAAAAAAAAAAAAGAAGATACTCAGTGAAGCTGTTGCCCATGCTCTACCAAGTACCAAGCACCCCGCTCATCTCTAGTCCACGCATGTTCCTTCACTCTCACCACCAGCTGCAAACATTTTGCCTCCGCTTCCATATCAAACTCCAAACATATTCCACTTTAAATATACTGTGATTGAGGTACTAAAAAAAAATGAGCTTTTTCTTATGAATTTTAAAAAGAAAATTCTGGTCCTAGGGATTGAACTCAGGGGTGCGCTACCACTGAGCTACATCCACAGCCCTTTTTATTTATTTTATTATTTATTTATTTATTTATTTATTTATTTTTGAGATGGGGCCTCACTAAATTGCCCAGGCTGGGCTTAAACCTGGGATCCTCCCGTTTCAGCTTCCCAAGTCACTGGGATTACAGGGATGTGCCATGCAGCCCTGCTCAATTTAATTTCTGATTATAAATACAACACACATACACATACGTACGGCTTTTAAAAGATACAGCAGTGCAGATAAGAGTATGTAAAAGGAAAAGTTTCCTCGGCATTTTTTTTGCCAGGGAAGAGAAGAGGAAATAGGTATAAAGGAAAATTTACATTTAATTCATTTCAAAAACTCATAAAGAGTCTAAGCAAATTATTATCTGTGGATTGGGCCTCTAAATGTAGTTTGGTTTTTGTTTAAGTACTGCAGCTGAAGTTCATTTACTGTGTGCTCTTGTAAAATTTCTTAAAAACTATTTCCTTCATTGTAAGTAAAAGACTATGGTTGGAGATATAAAAGACACTAAAAATTGCAAGTATTAGGCTGGAGATGTGGCTCAGCAGTGTCCCTGCTTGCCTCGCATGCTCAGGGACGTGGGTTCACACCCCAGCACTACATACACAATGAAGTGTCTGAGCAATGAAAGCCACATGAAAAACTAAATAAAATTGATTCTGTCTTTCTCTCATTGTCCCTCTCTTTAAAAAAAAAAAAAGTAAGTATATTACATACGACACTAATTATTTTATACAAATTCATGCAAACTAATAGACTAACAAGTTTTTAAAGACAGAAAAATTACTATGCAATTTAAAGCCAAGTAAAAGTTATTAGAAGGAATACAACATAAAACAACATTTTTTCTCTAATATATACATTTATAAGTCTGGATCAAATATCCTACTCTATTTTATCTGTTCATAACATAGAAACAGTTTACAACAGTATTTGCGGTTCACTAATTTTATTATGTAATTAACTGCGTAACAATTAGAAAATAATCAAAAGCAAAAATAAGTCACTGTGTTATCTCAAGTATTTTGAGTTGATTTTGGGATTCAATATTGAGAGTTTTAGTACTATTATTAAAATGGCAGATATCTTTCTGGGAAACACTTTTGGCTTGGGATATGAAAATTAATGCCAGATTTCTAAATTGGTTAGAGAGCTCAATTTTCATGTTTTAGAAATCCTTAATAGCTCCTGAAAGCAATTTTGAATGTACATATCATATTTTACAGCAGCCAAGTTACTGTACATTAGTCCCCCTTTATTCATGTGAACATATTCCAAAGACTCCCAGTGGATGCCTAAAAGCGTGGAGAGTACCAAACCCTAAATCCACTAGTTTTTTCCTCTTTATATGATAAAGCTGAACTTGTAAATGAAGCATAGTAAGAGATTAACATGAATAACTATCAATAAAATAGAACAATTATAAACAACCATATTATTTACAACTTTAAGCATATTATTTTTTTGAAATTCAAAACTATGGAAAATGTTTAATAATAAACAGATCTGAGATCCAGAGCAGTTGTAGTACTTTAAAATCACTACTGTTCTAAGCTGATAGATAATATGAATAGGTGCTATTAGGACTCAGAGTCTTTGAGGCTGAATGTCCAGAAATATTTCAGACTCTTCTGAAAATAATACTGTATTTGGGAACCATTCCTATACTATGTGGGATATTTCATTCAGACTTATAAATGCATATTAGAGAAAAAATGATGTTTGCTTGAGGTTAAAATTTAAATTTCATGTTATATTCTAATAACTTTTACTCAGTTTAATTGCATAGTACTTTTTCCATATTTAAATACTTGTTAGTCTATTAGTTTACATGAATTTGTACAAAATAATTAGTGTCATATGTAAGACACTTACATTTTTTAATGTCATTTATACCTCCAACCATAGTCTGTTATTTAAAATGAAGGAAATAATTTTTTAGAAATTTCAGAAGAGCACTCAGAAAGTGGAGTTCCAGCCGCAGTACTTAGACAGAAACCAAACTACATTTAGAGGTCCAATCCACAAATAATTTGCTTATACTTTTCCAAAAATATAGAGAATACAGCCTTACACATTTTGTAATTTGTTTTTCCCTTCCCACATCTCTCCTAGACTTCTCACTAATGTTTTGAGGGAAAGATGAATTTTTAAATATACTCTTGAGTATACTGTCTTAAACTTTGACTATTTCTCAATTAAAAGTATATGGAAGGGTGGCTCAGCGGTTTTGGCGCTTGTCTGGCAAGCACGAGGACCCGGGTTCAAACCCCAGCACCACGTACACAACTAAGTGTTGGAGCAACTAAGGCCATGTGAAAAACTAAATAAAGTTGTTTCTCTCTTAAAAAAAAAAAGTATATGGAAAAAACAAATGAAAGTTTTTTAAATAGCCTAGATAAAATGAACTTATGTTAATCAATGGGAATAAGAACTACTGTACTTTTTATTTTTCATGGTTTCATAGTGGACTATTTATCTATTTATTAGTCTCATTGCTTCTGTTTCTAGCCTTGCACACCCCTACAGCTTATTCTCCACTCAGTAAGAATATTTTTTAAAAACCTAAGTTAGATTATGTCACTCCTTTGTTTAAAACCCTCTGGTACTCAGTGTTCTTATCATAAATGTTTAACCTAAATCTAATAACCAGAAAGCAATCAAACAAACTCAAATTGTAGAAATTTAAAAACAACAACAACAAAAAAAGGCCTATAGCCTGTATTCTTAGACTGGCATCCAAACACAATCTTAAGTCCTTACCCATATGCAAACCATATCCCTAGAGATCACTGATACGATTGATCTCCTTCCACTTTCTCCCCTTTGCTTACTTCAATCTTAAGGGTCCTCCTTGTCTCTAAAATATGAGGATAACAAATAAGACCTCATCTCAAGATCTTTCAGCATGTTATTTGCTCTACCTGGAATTATTACTAGTTGGAGGAGAAAGTAGAAACATTAAAAAAAAAAAAGCATTACTATGTCATAATAAATCAAGTTCCTATTGCCACAAAACCAAAACACAGTGATTGAAGTAGCTACCATTATTATTACTCATGAGTGTACTGGGGAGTTCAAGCTGGTGAGGGGGGTCACGGGTCTAGGACGGTCTCTTTCCAGTTCGGAAGACTGACTAGATGGCAGCTGGGGTAACAGGAACAACCAGTAACAGCAACCAGCAGGCTGGAAAGTCCAGTATGCTGTTCTAGTCAGCTTTTTTGCTGCTGCGACCAAAAGATCTGACAAGGACAATTTTTGAGGAGGAAAAGTTTATTTTGGGGCTCAGAGTTTCAGGGGTCTGAGTCCATAGACAGCAGGCTCCGTTTCTCAGGGGTTGCAGTGAAGCAGAACATCATGGGAGAAGAGTGAGGCGGAGGAAAGCAAGTCAGGGCATTGCAATCAGGAAACAGAGACTCCACTCACCAGATGGAAGAATATATGCCAAAGACATGGCCACCTTCTCCAGCCACACCCAAACTGCCTTCGTCACCACCCGGTCAATCCCTATCAGGGGATTAATTCACTGACCGGTTAACACTCACATAACCCAATCATTTCCCCTCCACGCCTTCCTACCCCATCTCACACACGCGCTTTTGGGATATACCCACATCCAAACCACAATACATGCGCTTAGATTGATTGAAACTATTTTCACAATACTTATGTTTCCTGAAACATTGTACATAAATCAAATCACTTTAAGTACTTAAGAAATATTGCCTGGAATGTAGAGGACACAAGTTCAAACCCCAGCACCACCTACACAAGGGAATGCCAGATCAACAAAAGCCACATGAAAAACTAAATAAAAACTAATTCTTTTCTCTCTCTCTCTGTCACTGTTCCTCTCTCTTTAAAAAAAATTGTGAATCTTGGTAAACTAAATATGCTCTAACATTCATGTATAATCTGTGATAGCACTGTCCAAAGGAAATCATAAGAACCAATTTAAAGACCTTCATTTTGGTGTTTCTGGGCAAAAAAAAAAATAAACTTTTTTTTTTTACAGAAAAGAAAATGGAATAACTTGCTAACCCAGTGATACACCAATGAGCAGGGTTGAGGGCAGAGGACAGAGCAAGCGGAGTAAATAACCTAGGGTAGAAAATGTAAGGGCTCACTCTCAGGACCAGGCAATGAGTCAAAAGTCGAGGCAAAAGCCTGCCATTTACAAGTCACCTCCGATCCAGCAGGTAAGGGAAACACCTTGCTTTCTATTCCCGCAAATCTGTCCTCTACTAAGGCTCAGCACTTACACCTTGCTCATCATCATCTTCGAGTCCCTTCAAAGAACCACAGGGCCCAATGTCTGTGCTAAACTGATATCACAACAAAAAGAAAGGATGACTTACAAACACACAGCTAGGACACTTGCCAAAGTTTTGAAATTGTTAATTAGGTAGAAGAGAAGCATTTCAGGAAATTTCCAAAATTCTGTCCTTTATAAAGTTAGCTTTGTTTTAAAATTATTTATAATTCTAAACATGTTTCAAACATCTTTCCCAATAATTTCTATTTAACTAAATCAATGTTATACCCAGGAACATGAGAAACCAATAGTATATATTATGTGGTTAGAATCCCTGTGATTTTTTGTTTTTAAAAGAGAGAGAGACACCATCAGTGTGTGAGAGAGAGACAATCAGTAAGAGAGAGAGAGAAAGAGAAAATCAATTTTATTCAGTTTTACATGTGACTTGTTGTTCCAACACTTCATCGTGTATGTGGTGCTGGAGTTTGTGTGTGCTAGGTCAGGTAAGTATCGAAACTGCTGAGTCAACATTCCAGTCCCCTAACTATGATCTTCTTTAAGAGGTATCTTCAATTCAAGGAGTCAGGAGCAGTCACAGAAAGTTTATCTTATAGGTTAGAACCAACAACAACCATGTGACAGCCTGGTGGCATCAAATGAGAGTAACTGCCTTTTCTTAGGTACACAAACACACCACCACACCCAAAAGTGTTTATAATGGGACCTAAGTGTAGTTGCTTCCTCTTTCCTGACTCACCCTTTCCCATGATATCAAAACAGCTCGAAAGCAGGAATGCAATTAGATCTAAGCAATTAGGAAACTTGTTATTCTTTTTCCTTGATGGACATACAGAAAAGGTTCTGATCAATGAAGCTTAACTTACAGGAGCTTACAATACAGTTCTTTCGTTAAGGCTAAATTAAATTATCCAATGTAGCTATAAGCAATAACAGGCACAAGTCCTTTCACGTCTTTATTTGAAAGGCCATACATAAGTAACTTGAAATCTACCTTTCCAACTACCACCTCATACCTCTGCACAGAATTTCATGTTAAAAAATGTTCAGGTCTCTGTATCCCCCCCAAGAAATATGGGACAACAAAAGTTATTTCCTCAGTAAACTAGTGGACTGGCCAATGTTAAAGAAAGTAGGGTTTGGAGACTCTTGATACCAATTATATTAGTGACATATTAGTGATTAAGAAAAAGAAAGGATGGGGCTGGAGCAGTGGCTCAGCAGTTACGGCGCTTGCCTGGCATGCACAAGTATACAGGTTCAAACCCCAGCACCCACTTACACAACTAAGTGTTGGAGCAATGAAAGCCATGTGAAAAACTCAATAAAAATTGATTTTCTGTGTTTCTCTCTCACACTGTCCTCGCTTTAAAAAAAAGAAAAGAAAAGAAAAAGAAAGGAAACACAGACATGTTTCACAATGAATGCTTGGTAACAAGTCTTTCATGCCTTTGAATCTGTAAGTTTTCAAGTAATAAATTTCCAAATAAAATTAAGCTCTTAGTTTTACATAAATATTTATATTCATATTAATATAACTCCATTTTAATTATAAAAAGTAATATCATAAGGAATAGGAAATTTTCAAACTTTTTCACAATTCTACCACACCTTTGTAACTGTGATCATCTGCCAGTCTTCTATGTGACTGTTTATCTAGTGTCACATTGTGCCTATATTTTTTATTCTGATTTTTTTTAACTTATAAGATTTCCATTTCTTTACAGAATTTCTTCCTATTGTTACAAAGTGGTCTTGCATATTAGTTTTCTATAGCTGTATATAACAAATCACTACAAACTTAAAAGGCTTAAAAACAACTATGTACAAGTCGAAGTTCAAGTGGAACTGACTATATTCTCTGCTTAGGGTCTGGTCTCTCAAGGACAAAAATCAAGGTGCCAGTCAGCTATTGGCTGAAGAAAAATCTGCTTTCAGGCTCCTTTAGTTGTTGGCAAAAAGCAGTTCCCTGCAGTGGTAGGGTTAAGGTTGCTGTTTCCTACTGGCTGTGTGCCAGGAGACTCTCTGAGCTGCTTAAGGCCACCGGCATTCCTTCTCACATGGTCCCATCCACCTTCAAGCCTGCAACAACAGTTCTGGTCCTTCAAATCTCTTCAACTTGCAGGTCTGCTTCAAGCCAGAGAAAAATCTCTGCTCTTTAAAGGGCTGGGTGACTACAACAGACCCACCTCGATAATCTCCCACTTGACTAACTCAAAGTCAAGTGATTAGGAACCTTCATCACCTCTGCAGTTGATTATAACATAATTATGGGTACATTTTCTCATCATAATCAAAATTCTGGGGATTAAGATAAAAAATCATGGAAAGTCATTTCTAGAATTCTGTCTATCACATCTGTGGATCACTAAAGAAAATGTATTTCTCTCTGTGGAATGTAATTAAAAAAAAAAAGCTTAAAGGTCATTCAGTCACTAACTGGAAAATGGACGTTCCCTCCCAATCCTAAAGTTCTAAAAAAATTAATATTCAAACATATTAAAAAATAAAATGTAAAGTTGTTTTAAAAGTTGGAAAAGAAATAAAATTATATAAATTTAAAAGTAAAAACAAAAAATGTACTGAAGCTTTTTTTGTCAATAAATAAAAATGTTTTTTATAATCACCTTTTTTTTGGCCTATTTTCTAGTCAAATCAAGAGATCAAACAATTAAGGAAGAATGAAGCATGAAAGCAGAAATAAAGATCAGTGCCACTTTAGTGCCAAACCGTATCTGGAAAAGTCAGAAGCAAAAAGAAAAAACTGAACCAGCGACAATTTCATAGCACCAACTCATCTGATTCCAGGTATGAAGATTACAGGAGGTAAAGGGGCCAAATGGAAACTAGGTCACACAGGCTATTCCACCCAAAGATCATTAAAAAAACTACCATCAAGGTTACGACCCTGGGATCAGACTGGCAGGCCCCTTAAAGGAGAGGGGATCAGCTCACTGGCTTCGGAATAAAACAGCGCCCAAATCTATGAAAGGTAAGAAGGAAAGAAGACAGAGAAGGAGAGAGGGAAGAAGAAAGAAAAAAGGAAGGAAGAGAAGAAAAGAAAATAAGAGGTACTTAGCATATAACAGGTGCTCAATATTTGTTGAATGAAGGTGTAATATAATGGATCATAAATACATCTGTTAGCTTCCAGTAACTCCACCTACTCAGATACAGAAATATTTCTAAATCTTAAGTACTAATGGACTAAAACCTATCAATATCAAACCAGGCTCACACTAGATCTAAGGTGGGCAGTCTACAAGGGGATAGTTAGTTCCCAGGATGACAGAGGAAAAGGGGGGTAATGAAACAAAACTGTGAAGACTAAAAAATAAATAAAAATAAAAAGTTTTGGGGCTGCAGTTGTGGCTCAGCGGTTATGACGCTTGCTTGGCATGCGGGAGGACGTGAGTTTGAACAACAACAACAACAAAAAAAAAACTGGACCAGTACAATTCCAGTTACATCCAACAAAAATTAATGTAATGATTTAACGGACAGGTAATGACCACAGCTTAAATTTCTACACATACTGTTCTACAGCTTCCAAAATATTTCCATTCTTTGTAGAACTTAAAATTTCTAGTAAGGTAAAAAGGTAAGGTGTCCCCATCTTACGCAAGAAATAATTGAAACTTTCTGAGATAAAGTGCTTTGCTCAAGTCATGACCTTTTTAGTAGCAGTATCTGCACCTAAATCATGATTTTCTGATTTTGTGTCTATTGTCCCTGATCTTTTTGCCTACAGTGTCTCTGCTTTAGTAGTATTAATACTAAAAAAATGAAAGAAGATGCTTTTAACATTGCATTGATTTCTTCATATTTATAAGGGGAATAGGGTAATAGCAATAATTTATGTCAAAGAAAAACATTTACTTTATAAAAATCCTAATGAAATAAACCAATATAAGAAAATAAATAGCTATTATCTAACATGCTAAAGTAGATGATTTATTTAGTAGTTAAAATAAGGGACACACTAATAATCTACACAATAGAGCTATTTTGAATATTCTAATAACCTATACTCTATTCAGAAATGGCATTATATACTTAAACATATGTCTAGGTGATTCACTTTATTTTTTTTTAAAGAGAGAGGGACAGTGAGAGAGAGAGAGAGAATCAATTTTATTTAGTTTTCATGTGGCTTTTGTTGCTCTGACACTTCGTTGTGTATGTGATTTTGGGGGATCAAGCCTGCAACCTTGCACATGCCAGGCAAGCGCCATAACTGCTGAGATATCCCTCCAGCCCCTAAGTGATTCATTTTAAAGAAAAGAATTCAAAGAAAAATGTATTTCAAATATTTATGGACATACAATGTTCCCTGGGCAATACAGTTCCTGGCATATAATAAACACTTATTGCATGCCTTTAAAATGTGCTTAAATTTAACTTAAATACTGAATAATAATTATTTCAATAAATTATAATTCTTAGTTATAAAGGAAATTTCTTAAAATCAATCAGTCTACAAATAATAAAATATTTACTTAGTAGCAGAATGTAGAACTGAGCATCTACATGAGGTCTGTACTATGCAGACAACCCTGTCACTGGCACAAGGACGAATGTGGTAATAGTCTTCTGGTATTTCCTCCTTAGGTAGATCATTCAGTATAAGTCTGCAGCAGGGATAGCTGCAACAGTGGGACATGGAGCATGAAGTTAGAAATAAAAGTAGAAGGACCTAGAGCAGCCTGTTCCAGAGCTCTGGTCCCTGTCTCAACCTAGTGACAGGACCAGTACAGTGCAATTACTCACATGCAGCCTGCAGCCAGGAGCTTGACACCAGCACCCTCTTCCCCCTGCATGGACCCTTACTAATGCTCCTTCCACCAGATGCTAATAGGAGAGACAGTCTGCAGCATAGAGGACTGCTGGTAACCCCTTCACTCAGTGTCTGGAAGTTTCCTCTCTTAATAAATGTACTGGTATTTCTATGTTTTTTTTAAGTGAATCAACTTAAAAGCACATTAGCAATCAGTACGAGTATTTCATGTATGTGATAAAAAGCAGCAAAATAAGGCAGTAGTATTACTCAAGTTTGAAAGATGGTGCTACCATGTACAATGTAAGGTAAAGGGGACTGAGAAACTGGTCAACACTACTTCTGAATCTAACTTCACATCACTGAGTTTCCTCACCTTTAAATGAAAGTGACAATTTTAAATATCAGCACTATCTTGTGTATATTCAAGATTACTATTCTTAAGAGATGCATGTTATAGTATTTAATGGTGAAATAAAATTATATAATCTACCTTCAAATCATTCACTGAAAAATGAGTGTACTATGTATACAGATTTTATATACATGTACATACATAGAGCAACACAGCAAAATATTAACTTTTGAATCTAAGTAATAGGCAGGTGGATCCTAGATCATTGTACTATTTTCTTTAATTTTATGTAATTTCAATTTTAATAAGAAAATCAAAGATTACAAATTACCTTCTAAAAATCTGTAATTATTATTAGCATGTCTTCTGTAAAAATAAGGTATTTTTCAAACACCATCAGAACACTGAGCTGTTCAAATTGATTATTAAGAAGTGTACTTAAAAAACAAAGTTGCTAATGTACAAGACGACTTGGGCAGCATCCTTTTACCTACTCAGAACATAATTACATCCAGTCAGACACCAAGGGGACTCTGGGACTCACACAGGGCTAGCTGGCAGCTCTGACAATTTGTCTATTTACTGGGTAACTTCGGTAAGTCACGGCTTCTGTGGGTCTCTGTCAATTTTCTCTCCATTACTTCCAACACTACACAACTCAGGCCCTCACAAATTCTCGCCTATACTACTATGGCAGCTTCATAACTGGTCCAACTTTTCCAAGCTCGATCCCCTGCAATCTCATCTGAACAGAGCTATCACAGTAACACATCAGAAACACATTTGATCATGTGATTCCCCACCTCTGGATCCATAGGACAAAGTGCAAAATCTTAAATATGGCATATTTTAAGCCATTCCAACCTTTACTGCCTACTTCCCACCCAAACCCTTTGCTATTCTAGGATCCTGGAAGGCTGGGTTGATAATCCAACGGCTCCCTTCCCCAACTCCAAGGCATTTCTCCTGTGTGCCTTTGCTCTTTCCTCTGAACAGAATTCAGTCCTTTCCGGGATCACTTCTCACTTCCAGGAAGCCTCAGATTAAGAGGCTCGCTGTGCAGACTGGTGATTGCCAGGAGACAGAAGAAGGTAGATGGGAAGCAACAGCTTAATGGGTCCAGAGTTTCCTTCTGGGGTGATGGAAATGTTTTGGAACTAGATAGGGACAGTATTTACACAACACTGAAAAGGTATGAAATGCCACTGAATTTTCACTTTAAAATGATTGATTTCATGTTGTGTCAATCTTACCTCAACTTTAAAAAGAAAAAACAGCAGCAGCTTACCTTAAAAAATAAACCTCAGGGACTCATGAGTCCTCAGTTCCACACTGCATCAGTCTCTTGCAGGTTACTCTATCATACGTAGCACTGAAGACTTTACATTATCTTTTCACAGAGCTCTGCCACAAAACTGGGAATGAGCCTCTTTGTCTTCATCCTCTCATCTCCCAGTGCTCAGCCTAGGACAGCCCTCAAAAAATATTTCTTTTTTATAATTGAAAAATAAATGCCAGTTTTTTCCCTCAGGGCAAGAAGCTAAAGCAAATGACCTTTGGAAGATAAGTTACGTACAGAAGTTTATACCTGTTGAAAAAGAAAGGATCAGGAAGACTGCAGTTCTCCCATTAAGCGGTCAACGAACAGCACAGCGAGCTCTGTGAGGTGTTTCAGTCAGTAATTAAGAGGTGACCTGTACTGAGTTAACCACGTAAAAGGCGCTACACTCACAAGCAAGCCCTGATTATGTCTTAAATCATGATGCTCACAGTTACTCTACAAAATACAATTATTAACCTCATTTTCCAAATGTGGAAGCAAACATATTTAGTACCTACCTAAAGTCACAAAATTAATTACCAGGAGTGGCAACACTCAAAGCCAGGCTACCCGGGCTGCAGAGCTTGACCCCCAAGCATCAACATGTTACCCTGCCTCCTTATACTGTTCACAGAACAGTTTCAAGAGCTATGGAGGGATACTGGCCCACAATCCTACAATCCGCCTTTTCTAAGGCTGAGAAGCACTTCATGCTGCTCATTTACCTACTTATCCTATCCATTGCCATGATTGCTGTTTATATTTCACAGTGATTTTTAAGATAAAATTTTAATTTAAAAAATCTATCCATCAAAAAAGAGAAATGGGGGCTGTAACAGTGGCTCAGGGTTACAGCACTTGCCTGGCATGCACAAGGACACAGGTTCGAACCTCAGCACCACGTACATAACGAAGTACTGGAGCAACAAAAGCCACGTGAAAAGCTAAATAAAACTGATTCTCTCTCTCTCTCTCCCTCTCTCTCTCACTGTTCCTCTCTCTTA
>PVKS010005853.1:0-82329 GCA_004027875.1 Aplodontia rufa
GACATTTTGCCATCCTTTCACTTTCAGCCTGTGTCTATTTTTGAGTGTCAAATCTGTCTCTTGCAGGCAACATATTGTTGGATTTTGTTTTTTGATCCAGTGGGCCAGTCTGTGTCTTTTCATTGGGGCATTGAGTCCATTCACATTCAAAGTTAGAATAGATATGGGAGGCTGATTCACAGACTTTGTAACAATTACAGAGTTTTGAGTCATGTTCGAAGTCAATTTGTGTATGATATGATTATTGACTCACCCTTGTTTAAGGATTTAGGGTGTCATTGGCATTTTTTTCTGAATGGAGAACATCCTTGAAAATTTTCTGTAGTGCAGGATTTGTGTTCATGTATCTTGCTAGCTTGAGTTTATCATTGAAATATTTAATTTCCTCATCACATTTGAAGCTGAGTTTTGCCGGGTATATTTTCTTTGAGTGGAAGTAGTTATTTTTCAACAATTGAAAGATATTGTTCCAAGCTCTTCTGGCCTTCATTGTTTGCTCTTAAAAATCCATAGTGATCCTAATTGGTTTGCTTCTGAATGTGATTTGGGGCTTTTCATTAGCTGCCTTTAGAATTCTCTCTTTAATTTCTCTGTTATTCATTTTGTATATGATATGTCTTGGTGAGTGTCTCAATTGATTAGGCCTATTTGGTGTTTTATAAGCATCTTGGATGTGATATTCCGGATCAATTGTAAGATGAGAGAAGTTCTTGCTCATGATTTCGCTTAAAAGGTTCTTGAAGCCTCTTGTTCACTGTTCAGAGTTTTCCTCCAGGCCAATGATTCTCAGATTATTATGCCTCATCTCATCAAATATTATTTGGAAATTCTGATTATGTAATATAAGCTGTTTTTCTTGTTTATCTTCTTTGAATTCTACATTGTTTAGCCTATCCTCATTGTCCTATACTCGTTCTTCAAGAGCTGAAGTTCTATTTTCAGTGGAGTCTACTCTGGTGTTGGTATCTTCCAGTGAAGATTTGAATTGATTACCTGTGTTTTTCAACCCTGATAGCTTGGCTACATCTCTTTTCAGAATGTCTATTTCTTTGTATAGCTGATCCTTCATCTCATGGAATTGCTCCCTTATTTCCCTGTAGAAGTTATCTCTCATCTCTTGAAATTGTTATCTGATCTCTTTCCTATTTAATCTCTCAGCACTTTGATTGCATTACTAATCATAATGTTGATACAATGTCTTTGGTTTTCATCTAGGGCTCCAGCTATGGGATCCTTGGGTGGAGAGCTGTGGGATGGAGGAGGAGTTATTTCCCCTTTTCCTCAATTTTCTGAGTCAGAGAGCGTATCTTGTACTTCAAACTTGTTACTCTTGGTGAAGTAATTGGAGCTTCTTATGGCTTTGCTTCATTGTGATGGGTTTCTTTGAGAGAGCTCTCACAATATATTATGATAGCAAGCCAGAACCCATTTTGAAGCTTGTCTATTTCTTCAGATAGTAGGGCCTCTCTTGGAAAATCGAAGATAAACTGGGATTTTCCCAACCAGACCAGGAGCCACAGGAAATGCTGCCTCCCTTCAACTCGCCATCTTCCTTTCTACCATCCTTTCCTCATTTATTTACAAATAGTTCATGAATAATTGATAACTCAACTTGTTAGAGCAGTAAATGATCTGAACATGTCCTCCAAATCCATCTGTTGGAACTTACATGTCAATGGATAGTGTGGAAATCTGTATTTCATATATCACAAAATATTATTCTTCTATGATTTACTCTTTGACCATTTAAAAGTTCAAAATCTCTTCTTAGTTTGCAAGCCATAAAAATAGAAAGGAGGTCACATTTATTCTTTGGGCTGTAGTTTGCTAATCCCTGCTCAAATCAACTTGCAGAATGGTGAGAAATGATAAAATAGTTGTTATTTCAAATCATTAATATGAGAGGATCATTTGTTACTCATCACTAAATAACGCAACTATTACGTTTCAGATTCTAACTCAGTGATAGATAAGGTAATCAAAATCCTAGATATGCAATGAAATAAATGTTGGAAACAGACAATATGTAATGATCATGTTCTGGCTCAATGGGAAAACATACAGTTTCAAGATTAACCCAAACAGACTTTGAAGTAGATTAGTATTACCTTGTATTTTAAAATACAGTCATCCGTAATTGGATGTATAGCCCAGTGGTACAGAATGTGCTTAGTATGTGCATAGCTTTGGCCTAGAATAAATAAATGAACGAAGAACAAACAAAAAACTAAAGTAAAGCCACTTAAAAACATATATAAGTGAGTAATAGATCTCTAAGAGAGACCACCAATAATGAGACCACCTCAGATCACTAATAGTCAATGAAGACTGAAATCATGATTAAGCACATGAAAAATCATTTCTTAGTATTACTTCCTGACATACTAGAGTTGGGATTTTAATCTATGAACTTTAAAGGGACATAAAAATTCAGACCATACTGGAGACGACATTCACAGATTCTTAAAAGCAGCAGTGTATTACCTAATAACGCCAACATGTCTTGTCAATCAATTTAGACATTGTAAAAACCAGATGGCATTCCTGATGCTTTAAATAATTTTGTGAGAAATCAAATGGAAGGATGAAAGTGTGTGTGTGTGTGTGTGTACTTGTGTTTCCTTCGGGATCATGTTAAAGGCAGACGATTATAACTAACATGAAAGTCAGGGACTGGATAAGTTTTCAATGTTAATCAACACTTTTGGTTGATTTAAAAATGTGTTACTCTTTAGAGAAAATATGGAAAAATTATTCATAGAATATTTATACATTCGTACTTCTACCTATTTAGACACTTACTTTATTTGGTTTGAGTTTTCTTAAAGTACTTAGTACCTAAAAAGGATAGGAAGAAGACTTACTCTGATGATCTTATAATATCCATTAAAATCACACAGTGCACTGCTACAGTTCAAAGACAATAGTTGCTATCAGTTTCCAACTGGGTCTGCTTGAATTCCAAAGTAGAAACTGCAAATTGCATATTAAAGACTGTGATTTCTAATCACACGTCCAAAGATAGGAAATGGAAGAAAGAGGTCATCTAATCCCTGCCCCTGCCATTAAAAAGGCTTTACCTCAATCTTTTAAAGCAGAAAACCAATCATGTAATTCTTAAAGAAAACCAATCATGTACTTCTTTTAAAACTCACCTGCTGAGTTTTAAAAGTGCCTTTCTTTGGTAAGCCATCATAAAGTTAGTCTTTATCCTCAGACGAAACATTTAGATGCAATTTACCTCTTTTTACTTTTTTCTTTATCCTTTTTATAGAAAACTATCATTTTCAACCTACATGTATTCCAAGGTAATTATTATCATTTTTTCTTCTGTTACCTTTTTAACATAAATTTGGCAAGTTCTGCATTTTCCTGTTGATTTCTTGGAAGTGATTGTTCATTCACTTTATTCCTGGAGTCAGTCCAGTTACTTTGCACTTTATGGTGGAGAGGGAGGGACCACATGATGAGACAGGAAGCCAGATGGACTCAGGTATTGGGCTTGCTCTTTGTTCTGTTTATAAGGACCTAATTTCAGGGGAGCTCAGGAGGCTGGTGGGAGTGATAACAACATTAATCTTTCTGAGGGTGTCTACCCAAAGACCTAATCACTTTCCACCAGGTCCCGTATGTTCAGGGTTCCACCACATCAACACTGCTGTGCTGAGGACCAAGTTTTCATATTTCAAGGTTTGCAAGATAAGTTCAAACCATGATCAAGTCTGGATTGGTTTTTGTTGTTGAGCGATGGGAAATCCATTTACTCTATTTTATTGTGCCTCCACAGCTTCTTCTGTAATCATCTGTCCCCTTGATCTTATTCAGAAAGAGGGTGAAAGAATTTGAAACATGTGTCCCTTTTCAATGACAAAAGTTAAGAGTGCTTTATAGACTTCTCAATATTTTTATTGTTAATTATGCATTACCTATTGAAAGGTTATTCTTTTTATCTTTTAAAATTATTCAGATGATTAGTATTTCCCATGGTTCCAGAAAAAATTTATCTCTGTAATTTACAGTACTCAGAACAAAAAAGTCAATTGGTATTCCCAAAATAGAAACAATAATTCTTCTTTTCAGGAACTTATAAATAACACTTCTAAGAATAAACTAAAGGTAAAGTTTGGAAAATATAATTTTCTGTTGAAGTGAATAAAACCTCAGTTTACATCTATGAAGCTGGTTCTTAAAAATGCACACCTTTAACTAGGTGTGGTAGCACATGACTGTAATCCCAGCAACTCAAGAAGCTGAGGCAGGAAGAGTGCAAGTTCAAGGCCAGCTTCAGTAACTTAGTGAGATGCTGTATCAAAATAAAAACATGTCAAATAGGATTGGAGATGTAGCTCAATGATTTCATCCTCAGTACCTGGGCAAAAATAATTCACACATTTAAAATTTTGCAAAAAATAAATGAGATGATATTTGTGAACAAAATCAGCTTGATGGTAGATACTCAATACATTATTTTTTCCATTAAATTTTTTAAAAAATTACTTTCAATCTAGGAACAATTGACTTGTCCTTTATACTGCTTAAAAAACTATAGTTCAAAAATAATTTAATATTAGTGCTCAAAACACTCTAAGGATAGTGTCGTTCATTTCTGTGAGTTAATTATGTATCAAGTATTGCTAGGAGTTCTTGACTCTTTAAAATGCACTCAGACATCTTCATAAGCTGATAATAAATGCCCCCTGATATCTCTTGAAGATTTGATACAAAATAGAGGTTTATGCAGAGGTTATGCACGTGTTGTATGTGATCATCTTGTCAGACACATGAACATTCACAATATATTTGCCTGCTAGAATATTGCTGAAATCTCATGACTACGTGTACATGTGTATCTATAGTGGATAAGAACACATCTGTTCAATTTCAATCATCTGTGATGGAAATAAAGCACTTTTTATGCAATAAAGTACTTCTGAAGGAAATCTTTATGAAGGAAATCTTTATAAGGCAAATTAGACAAATTTTTTGGAATAAAACATCTAAAATATACATCAAGGAAAAATAAAAGAGATGACTTGCATATACATTTGATTTCCTCCAAGATAGAAAGCAAATCTCTCTGATAAGGAATAGAAGAAGGAACAGAAGGAAGCTCTGATTATTTTGAATCAAATTTAACTCTACTTAGCAAATGAAAATTGCTAATGAGTCAACTGTGACTTGTACATTTTAATTCTGTTTACATACTTGTCCTATCACATCCACACTCTTCATCTAGCAACAGCCACCTTCCTCATCCAAGATGTAAATGAATGTGGTGGGAATATACACTTTAACTTGATTCTAGTTTGACCATTTGTATCATGTATTCCAAATTGAATTATTTGGAGCATGAAAGTAGCTGAGAAATGAGAATTAAATTAAGATCAGATTTTAATCCATAAAATCTCCCTGAAGATATTTAGCAATTCATATTCATATCAAGACAGCTGGGAGAAAGCAATATAATTAGTTTAAGGAAGATATTTAAAACTTCACTGTCATTCATATTCCTTATTCAACTGTATGAATTAAGTACACCGTTGCAATCTGGTTCAAAAATTGTTCTGTTTAGTTCTTCCTTTGGCTAAGTAAAATGGGTGAGAATCATGCTTCCATATTAACAACAAAAGGAGGGGAGAATATCCATACAGCTAAAAATGAAAAAAAGAAAGTACTCTCAGAAAACTTACTGGAAAACTTGATAACAAGGGAAAATTGATTTTCTCTATATTCCAGAGAGGAAAATAATAAAGTTCCTTTTGCAATAACAAAGTTGCCAAAACTCTAGACCTCGTCAGTTAAAAAGCAGTATTTTAAAAATTTTGTCTCTGTAGGTGTTAGAAGCAGTGTGAAATTTAACATGAGTGTTTTCAAATTTCTTTAAAAAAATTTAACACAGAATCACAGAACAAACAAATGTGAAGAAGTCTAATACATTAAAAGACACTCATGTAGACATGTAGACACAACTCATAAATTATGCAAAAATTAAATAAAAACTAATCTGTTCTTAAAACAGGGGAACAAGGAGCATGAACATATCCATCTTTGTTTATCCACTCTGCTTTCCATTGTCTTTATTTCCTTTCCACATTTGAAGATCCTAAAGAGACCACAAGGAATGGAGTCCAACAAATATTTGCATATTAAGATGGTTAATGAATTAGATGGGAACCTTAACTCTAGGAACCTGTAAAAACACTAATGGCTTCCAAAGCTAAGACAGCCTATTGGAAAAGCAAAGACAATTATTACTACTCAGTAGCAGAACCATATAAAGGGGTTGCTTAAGACTAACTTTTCAGATAGTCATAACTCATGTATAACTGATTTATATTTATTTCTAATGAACATGGCACAAATATGGGAGGGCAAAATATTAATAGGAAATAACAATTTCTCAAGCAGAATATAAATTCCTAAGAGACATGAACAAGAATGTATGAAATGTATTAGTGCTTGCCTGGCATGTGCGAGTATGTGAGTTCAAACCCCAGCACCATGTACACAATGAAGTGTTGGAGCAATGAAGGTCACATGAAAAACTAAAATAAAATTGATTCTCTCTCTCTCACTCTCTCTCTCTTACTGTCCCTCTTTCTTAAAAAAAAAGAATATAAAGAATATATGAAATGAGGGGCTGGAGCAGTGGCTCAGTGGTTATGGTGCTTGCCTGGCATGCTCATGTACATGGGTTCAAATCCCAGCACCCATGTACACAACTAAGTGTCAGAGCAATGAAAGCAATGTGAAAAACTCAAAAAAAATTCTCTCTCTCTCTCTCTCTCTCTCACTGTTCTTTCTTTACAAAAAAAAGAATGTATGAAATGTGAAGAAAATTACACTATAATCAAATTGCTTGATAATGAAGACAGAAGTCCTAAAAGTGCAAAAGTGAAAAAAAATCACAATGAGGAACAGAGATAAGAATGGCAGCAGATTTTTCATTAGACATAGCTAAGACTTTGTTTTTTTTTTTTTAACATACCTGTTGACAATTGTATGTCTATTACTCATTTTATAAATTGGGCTATTTTTTTCTGTTGAGTTTTTTTATATAGTCTGAGAATTAACCCCTTGTCAGATGTACAATTTTTAAAATTCTCTTCCATTCTGTAGGTTTTCTTTTCATTCTGATTTTTATTCTCTTTGCTGTGCAGAAGTTTCTTCATTTGATGTTATCTTTTTGTTTAATTTTCCTTTTGTTTCCTGTACTTTTAGGGTCTTGTCCATGTCCATTCCAATGTCCTAAAGTATTGCTTCTATTTTCCTCTAGTACTTTACTTTCACAATTTGCAGTCTTACATTTAAGGCTTTAATCTATTTAGAGTTGATTTTTGCAACTAGGGAGAGAGGAGGCTCTAGTTTCACTCTTCGGCATTCAGTTAACCAAATTTCCCAGTGCCATTTATTGAAAAGACTGCCCTTCAAGGTGTGTTCCTAGCACCTTTTTCAAAAATGAGATGACTGGACCTATATGGGGTTATTTCTGGGCATTCAATCCCATTTCACTTTTTTGTGTGTCTATATTTATGCCAATACAATCCAAATTTTATTAGTACATCTTTGGTGCATAGTTTGAAGACAGGTAATGTGATATTTCTATCTTTGTTTTTTTTGCTAAAGATTAATTTCACTATTTCACTATCTTTAAAAAAGAGGGGGGTACAGTGAGAGAGAAAAGGGAGAAATAATTTTTATTTAATTTTTCATGTGGCCTTCGTTGTTTAGTAGTTTAGGGGTTTGAACTCACGTAATCATGCATGCCAGGCAAGCGCTGTAACCGCAAGTCACCAATCCAGCCTTACTTGGGATCTTAATACTTGAATATTTAGCATTGTTTTTTCTAGATCTGTGAAGGATGTATTTGGTATTTTGATTACAATCACTTTGAATCTGTGGATCAATTGGGTAGTATGAACACTTTAATAATATTAATTCTTCCTATCCATGAACATGGGAGATCTTTCTTTACTTCCTTCCTTCCTGTTTTCTTGTTATTTTTGTTGTTTTCTCTTGTCTTTCTCAATTTTTCATCAAGGTTCTGTGAATTTCATTGTAGAGGTCTTTTCTCCTCTTTGGGTAAATTTGTTCTTAGGATTTGTTGTTGATTTTTAACTGCTGTGAATGGGACTCCTTTCATGATTTCTTTTTCAGCAATCATGATATTGGTTTATTAAAGAAAAACTACTGGGTGTAGTTTGATTTTGTATTCTAGACTTTACTGAATTTGTTCATCAATTCTAACAGCATCTAAATTTAATAATTAGATTTTTCTGTATTTAGAATTATATCATCTGCAAACAGAGGTAATCTGACTTTCTCCATTCCTATCTACACACTTTTTGAAAACTATGGCCTGATATAATTACAGCATTTGGGTAGCATTAATATCACATTAGAATTCTGTAGTTCAATCAAATAGCTTTCATAAGGAAAAGCGAAATAATTTCTCAGACACACAAAGCTAAAGATATACCAACAATAGGCCTAAACTATATTAAATGTTAAGTAAATCCTTCAAGGAGAAATATGATAATAACATGAAAATGTATGTCTTCATACAGGAATGAAGAACATGGTAAATATGTGCATTAATAAAAGAGGCCTTTTTTTCTAATGTTGAATGTATTTGCTAGATAATTACTGAAAGCAAAGATAACTGCAATGTATTGTGATGTTTAGAACATACGTAAAAGTGAAATGAATGACCGCGTAGCACCAGGACTGAGATAGGAGAATAGCATGGTTACTGTCCGAAATTCATTAAGTGTGAAGTATTTACTGAAGCTCAATTGTTATAAATTAAATATATTTTGAACTGAATAGTAAAGCAAAAAGTAGAAGAAAAACAGTGTTATGTTTAATAAACAATCAAGTGACAAAAAAATGAATGATGAAAATACTCAAGAATTTTAAAGGCGGAAAAAATTAAAGAACAAATGAGACAATTATAAAAAGTTTTTCTAAAGTGTGAAATTCAAAGCTGATTATATTAGTAACATTAAGTGTATGTAGGGGGTAATTCTGAGTTAAGAACAAATACATACCATACTGTTACTTTATATGCATTTATGATTGTATAATAACAATTCCTTAATTAAAAAAGTAACAAAGAAAAGGCAAAGACTGAAAGGCTAGATTGAAAAGGAAAGTGCAATCTGTGGACACACTGCCCCCAAAACCAGCACATAGATTAAAGGAAGAGAAAGCAAACAAAACAAAAAACTAAAGCTAACAGCAAAATAAACAAAAACATCATTTTCATCAATCCAAAGAAAACCAAGTGGTTATGTTGATATCAGACAAAGTTGGCTCCAGAACTAGGTATATTAGAGGTGATTAAAAATTATTTAATTATGATAAAGGTACGTATTCTTCAAAAGAGGGAAAAGAATGTAAAGAATTTATCTTCATGAGACCAGTGCTAAAAGATATTTCAAAGAAACCTTTTCTGAAAATGAAAATGATAAATAAAACTTTGGATCATATTGTACTTAGAATGAATCTCCTGTAAATGTCATGTGAAAAATGAACTCCCACAGTGATGGTGTTAGAGGAGGAACATTTAGGAGGTCATTAGTCCTGTGGGCTTTGCCCTCATGAGTGGATAAGTACCTTCTTAAAGGACTGGAACGGGTTAGCTCCCCTCATTCTGCTCTTCTGCCGTGTGGAAGCATTTGCCATTTTGTCCTTCTGCCTTCCACAATGTGCAGATGCCACAATGGGGGGTAAAATACACCATTGGAATAGACCTTAAACCTACACCAAATCTTCTGCAGCCTCAATTTTGGACTTCCCATCTTCTAGAGCTTTGGAAGAGTAAATTTCTATCACTGATAAATTACCCAGCCTGTGCATTCCATAGCAGCAGCACAAAGGAACTAAGACGTCTATACAAACTGCAAAGGTGCGGATATGTAAAAACATTTAGTTATTAATCTCAAAATATTTGTAAATGTAATCGATTTTTGAATACAAATAATAGTAACCTGTGAAGGGTTTAAAATATAAATTGAAAAAAAATATATGAAAATAATATCAAAATGCTAGAAAGGGGAACGTAGAAGTTGTAGAAGTTGTAAGCTTTGTACTGTTTGAGAAGTGGGATGGTCTTGTTTGGAGGCAGACAGTAAGAAGTTTAAAAATATACACCAGAATCCCAAACAAGCATCTATAAGAACCAAAGAGTTTTAACTTAAAAGTTAATAAATAAGGTAAGATAAAATAAGTAAATCCAAAGATGTCAGGAAAAGAGGAATAATTAACCTAGAACAAAAAAAATAGAATCTAAGCAAACCTATAGCAGTTTTGAACAAAATCATATAAATTGTCACATCCAAAATTGCTTAAACACTGCAAACTTACTGTATGCTAGATACTCTATACTCTTATTTTTACCCCCTTCAAATATCTGTAACTCAGAATGTTGTGTGTATGGCTATTATTAAACAGCTTAGATTATTTCTTCTTTCATAATGTGCAAATACTCCTTTGCAATATTTCAAAATTTAATATTTTTTCTTTAATAAATAATATTTTGTTTCACTAAATTCTGCTTTATGTTGTTGGTCTCCTCTAACTTCTTTTTTCTTTAAGATATAAAGACAGTGAGAGACAGAGAGAGAGAGACAGAGAGAATCGATTTTTTTATTGAGTTTTTCACATGGCTTTTGTTGCTTTGATATTTAGTTGTGTATGAGGGTGCTGGGGTTCGAACCTGTGTACTTGTGTATGTCGGGCAAGCGCTGTAACTGCCAAGCCACTGCTCCAGCCCATCTTCTTAGTTTTTAAGAATAATTTCTGCTGTTATTATAAATGGTGGTTTTACTTTTACTATAACTTATGAGTTTAGGTATTATACATTATATAAAGTGGGTGTTTTATATAAATTACATATGCATTATTAGAAATTATATTATTTACTTATACATGATACTTAAATTATGATACATACAAAACTACTATTTCCTTGTGGTAAGTATGGATCCCACTAACATAGTTTAACTGATTTTCTAGGCATATTGTCATATCACTGTGAATGGAGATGTATTTCCTTCATATTTTTCCTAATTGTTATTTTTGCAAAGTTTTTTATCTTGTGTTTTCATCTCCAAATATTAAATTTATTAATATTTCTTCTGTAACCAAGGAAATGATCATTCTGTGATAATGCTATGTATATTTAGTGTGGTAAACTTGTTAGGCATTCACAAGGATATATGTCCATATATACCATACTTATTTTATATGCTTGATTTTATTTCTTTTTGCATTTTTTGTAGTTTCTGCTTTATAAACATCACTGTTGTGTTTTTTTTTTTTTAGTATATAAAGATTCTTATAGTTATACCTGTATTTTGAATTGTCTCTTGTAGGTTTTTGTCACATTAATATAGATTGACCTGAAGTCTAGTTTATCGAATATCAAGAGTATACCCCTGCCTTTATATGTTTTTCTTTCCTTCCGTAGCCCTGTCCATTCCTACATCTTTAATAGGATACATCTCTATTGAATATATTGATGTGGGTCTTGCCTCATGAGGTAATTTGGTATTTTTTTCAAATGATAGGTTAACTCCATTTAATTTATTGTTATTAGTTTGGCCTCAGTGATGTCATATTTAGTTTGTATATTATAGCCATTGTGTTTCTTTTTCTCTGCATAATTTTTTCTCTGCTTAAGAAAATTTATAACTATATTTTTCTAGTAATTATGCTTGTTTTAGGCTTTTGTAATGCCCAAGTACCACTTCTTATTACCTATTACTCTGTGAAATTCGGTTTTAAATGGTTTGCTTGGAGTACCATGTGCCAATTATTCAATAATAAATGAGTTAGTCTTCTCTTTCTTCCCTCTTTCATAAGTGAAGTGATAATTCTACTTTGTATACTAGTCTCCTCCTACTTGAAAGGAGATAATTATCTCAGAGGAGCAAGGAAAAAGGAAATGCATATTTCCAGACCTAAAAGTAAAAATTTTAACGTATATGTTCTTGTTAATATCAGTATTATCCACCCTTACATAGCTCTTACTTGTGCACCTATTGTCATGACTGACTGTTTTATTAGAATGTAAGACCTTTGGTAGTGTGAATATATATATATCCATTAACTGTCTAGTGCTAGATATAACCAATTGGTCTCTGGCTCAATCTAATCTCTAATTTTAGCTAGTAGGATAGGTCAATCAATAGTTTCTATCTCTAAACACAACTGATTGAGAATGGTCAAATGACCCAATACAGTGTACTCCTGTCAAGCAAGAATCGGCTGTGAGACTTTGGGTTCAGGTCTCTTCTGATGAACCTCTGTTCTAGCTATTAGTCTTAAGAAAGTATCTTTATCTCTTTCATGCTTAATATGTAAGATAAGGAGGTGAGGCTCAAGCTACCTAAGTTTGGAATGGAGCCCACACAGAAGAAGCAGAGTTCAGAGATAAACCATTTTGATTTATTTGTGAGCCTCCAATCAGTCTATACCTGGAACATGTATCACTGTGATTGGACAATTAATTCCCTTTTTGCCTAAGCCAGTTTAAATTGGATTTTCTCTCACTTTCTAACTGAAGGCTGTAATCTAAGAGATCTTTTCACCATCTTCTGAGTTTTTCATGTAACTCTATTAAGTGATTCGCTAATCTCAGCCTCCTGTCTCTAGATGTTACAGATGCCTATAAGTTAACTAGACGAGACATTATGCACTTGAGACCATCTGTGAGAGTTCTCTGAAGACATTTATCGCTCTATTAATTATTCGCTCATGTCTGTTTTTCCTTCTGTTTTGTGAGTTTCCTAAAAACCGTATTTTATCTGTTTTATTGTCACAATCCAGGCTCATAGTACTCCTGAAGAATATGCATTAATTTAATGATAGAAAACTTAGTGAAAATTATAACCATGCTTAAAGAACTTTTTATTATTATTTTTTAGAGAGAAGAGGGAGAGTGAGAGAAAGATTGATTTTATTTAGTTTTTCATCCGGTTTTCATTGCTCTAACACTAAGTTGTGTATGTGGTTGCTTGGGTTCGAGTCCAGGTCCTCACACATCCCAAGCAAGTGCCATAACCGCTGAGCCACCACTCCAGCCCCTGCTTAAAGAACTTTTATAGCAGCATTTAAACATCTTTTTGTCACTACACTTAGTCTGAGGCAGTGAGCCATAATTGACCGAACAAAAGTTCAAACTTGAGTAAATATGTTCTTCCACCCTCTTGCTTTGTGACTGGAAAGATACGTCTTAGTCATTCTTAGAGTTTGCTAACATTAAAATAATGTCTCTTCAAGGGTTGCTCTGTAAAGCAAATGAGATGTTGCCTGTGAACTTTCTCAGACATACTATATGTTCAGCAGGTTCTAATTCCTTCTCTCCTCATCAAGCACTCTCTAGGTGAACATTGAGGTCATGTTATGGGACCGTCTGCTGCCAGCAGATATTGATTGACGCCTTTTGTCAGTGTTTCAGCAAATTCACCCCCTGTATCTCATCCTTTCTTATGATGATTGTTCCTCTTTCCTCTTGCTCTGACTATGCAATTCCAAAATGTCCTCTGTTGCATAACTGTAATTGCCAGACTCCAATTTCTATTTCTTCCTCACCTCTACTTTTATTTATTGGGATAGTATTAATAATTATTTCCTTAAAAAGGAAAAAAAGACATTTCACTATGATTCATTTTACCTGAATTTCACCATTTGGAGTTCAAAAAGAAATCTCAAGATAAAAAACTCCTTGCTACCCATTTGTTGGTGATAGATGGATGGTAAATGTGACCAAAAAAAGGTATCTTGATTTATAGGCAATGCTGTCCTTAATCAGATACTTTAATTTCCTGAAATATTTATTTTCCGTTTAACAAGAATTAAAGCAGAAAATATGAAAGGCAATGCTAATGTAGTTGTATGTCAATGGGCTTGCTTTGGGGAGGTGACATCTTATCTTGCATGGCATTTTCTCACCTAACTTCTCCCCAGATCTGTTCCATTGGTTACAAAACATGATAAGAACTTCTCCATAGGAGGCATTTCTACCTATTGTTACAAATTGCTCTTTGAAAAGTAGAAATAGCAACACAAGTGGGCTGGAGAGGTGACTCAGCGGAAAAGCACTTTCCTGGCATCCATATTTGATGCCCAGTACCACATACACAATCAAGTGCAGGAGAAACAAAACCCAGAAGAAAAACTAAAATGATGTCTCCCTCTGTCTGTCTCACTCTCTTAGAAGAAAAAAGAAAAGAAAAGAAGGAAAGAAATAGAAACACACTACTACCATCCCTCAAAGGCTGAACATTAAACTGAATTGATTTAAGAGAAGTCTGCCCACATAAAAGTCTGAGGAATAAAACATGGTCATCATTACTCTCAGCAAATTTCTCAGTAAAACTTGTATGGGGTGGGAGGTGATGTTTCCAGGCTACAGAAATTAGAGTGAAATGATTTGGAGAACCGACTGGAAAGCTGATGAAAGCCTGAGAGCTCTGTGACTTTATTAGACAAATGCCAAACAGTGCCAACAATGTCTGGAAAATATGATTAACATTTTTATTCTGGACTCCAGAGGATGAAAGTAGCCAATTAAAACATTCAGTATGGGAGTATCATGCTGGGCATTTAGTTAAAAGATATGCTTGGAGACTATTTCATTATCCATTACATTGCCTTTCAACCAGTTATAATGTCCTAATACCACAGTGGAGACAAATAAACCATAATTGTTTTTTCTTTAGAAGGGACTCACCTATGATTTGAATGACAGCCCAGAATAAATAGTTCAGTATTTTTATAATTTATAGCTTAAATTTCATATGCTTTATTTTAGGGTAAATCAGTAGGGAAGAAATTATGAAAAGTTATAACAGAAGGTAATAGGGTGAGGAGAAGGAAGGGAGGGAAGGAGGTGGATGGAGAGAGAAGCACCCCAAGGTGATTTCATTCGGGAAGTAGATGCTATGATGCTTTGTCGCCTTGACTTTTAACCATAGTTAAGTGGCTTTTTCTTTGGATATCTCCCATAAAACCATTTGCAAAAATGTCAAAACTCTTCCTGTCATTATTTGACCTTTAGAGACTCTTAATGAAGAACTTGACCCATTTTTCTTTCTGCGTATTTCTTTGTTTTCCTGTGCTCTGCATCAGGCAGATCGTTATGTGACAGGAGATAATACAGGAAATTGAGAGCTGGTTTGTTTCTGGTGAGTCAATAACCTTTCTGGTTTCCTTTCTTCATAAGGAAAATTCAGTGACAATTTTAGCTGTGAAGACTTGTCCCAAGAACCCTGTTGCCTCTCCTATCTTCCTTCCCTTGTACATGTGCTCCTATTATTGTCTAAACTCTTTGTTTAGTTTAGTTTTCTTCATTTTTTCTTCACCCCATATCATCCCGGTCACTTAATTCTGCTCATGCATTCAAGCAGCTGATGTGTTTCACTGTAAACCATGCATAAACTTTGATTCCCAACATAATGAGATGATATCCTGCAAATTCATGTGAAGTACATTAGCCTGGGGTGCACTATTTCAGGTGAACTAATAAACTTTCCCCGAATCTCTACTTCCTCTATCAGAATGAATTCTAGCACCTGTCATTGCCCAAACCTTCTAGGAAAAAAATACACAGATATGTTGTGCTTGCCTAGAAGTTGAAACAGGCAGCTCAAAGCATGCTTTGCTTCCTGGTGCTGAACAGGAAAACCAATTTGAACAAATGTTTAAAATGCCCCAGAAAAACAAAGAGGAAGAGGAGGAGGAGAAGAAATAGGAAGAGCAGGAGAAAGAAGAAGAAGAAGAAGAGGAACAGGAAGAGAAAGAGGAAGAGGAAAGGGAAGGGGAAGGGGACGGGGAGGAAGAGGAGGAGGAGACAAAGGAGGAAGAGGAGGAGGAGGAAGATGTGAAGATGCAAAAAAAATGCAAAAACAGATCATAATCTATAGAAAGTCTGAAAAAAATGAAGATGTCAATTCTTTCTGAGTTATGTTATAGTTTTAATAGGATCCCAATGAAATATCAATACTTTTTTCTTTTTTACAATTAATCAAGTTGCTTCTGAAGTTCAAATGGGAGTATCACAAAAATATCTAGGAAACTATGAAGTGAAAATTGGAGATGAGCTTAACCTCATAAACGTGTCTGATGAGCAGACACAAAAACCAAGTGAATACATTAGAAAGGCCAGAATTATACCTAAGTTCATTTAGAACACTAGGTTAGGGAAAGCAGGATATATAATCAGTGTGAAGATGATGATTTGACACAGGAGCCCAGGACTCCTGAACAGCCATCCAAACACACTCAAACTCACACCCTGCACCTTTCACCAAAACAAATCTTTAGGGGATTAAAGAGAGAAATGTAAACTCCAAATCATCAAAGAGGACCCAGGGGGAGGAATAATGCATTCAATTTTAACTAAACATTCAGCAGCCATTAAAATCAATGAATTCTGATAATTTTAAACAAAAGATGAGCATGCCTTAAAATAAACCAATGAAAGAAAACCAAAACAACAGGAATAAGCATGAGCAAAGAAAAATATAATTTAGCATATTCCAGCTCTTATTAGACAGATAATCTAGAAAGGTTTAAGAGAAAGATTAGAATAACAATAGAAAATAGGGAAGCATGTGAACACAACTTCAGGGGTTTTAAAAAAAAAGAAAAAGAGATCTGAAAAATAATTATGTAATGGCAATTCTGTCTTTCTGGTTGCTAAGGCCAGAGAACTTGGCGTTATAACATTCCTTTCAATTTCCCTTACTCCACACCTCTAATCCTTCGTGAGGTCCCGTTCACCATATCTTCTAAACATATCCAGAGTCTGACCCCCCACTTCCACTGCTACTCCCTTTGCACAAGCTATGTCACCTTTTAACTTTGATCGCTGCATTAGCCTTCTACGTGGTCTTCCTGAGTTTACTATTGTCCTATATGACTTAATCTTAGTAGCAACTACAGGAATTTAAAAAAATGTACGTCACACTATATCCATTTTTTTGATCCAATTACCCAGGGGCTTTATTTTTTATCAAGAATGAAAGCCAACCTGCCCCCTTCCCCCCTACATATGTAAGGGGGGAGAGGGTGGGGAGAGGAGGGGAGAGGGAGGGTGAACAGGAAGGGATCTAGGGGTCATTCTGCTTTAAGTATATATGCATAAATTATTGTTCCTTTATATGTATTCATGATTGTTCAATAACTCAATTCCTTAATAAATTTTTTTAAAAAGTTGAAAAAGAATGAAAGTCAAAGTTCTTTAAGCAAGGGCCTATGCATTCTGGCTTTTGACCTCCCTGACAACTTCTACTGATTGTGCCCTCCCCCTCTTCCAAAATGCCCAATATTCTCCACCTGAGAATTCTGCACTAGTTATTACTTCTACCTGAAACTCATTTCTTCAGATCCCTCTTGGATCTATTTATTATCATCATTTTTGCACAAAAATCACTCCATCAAGGAAGTTTATCTTAATTATTATTTCCCCACCACATTACTTTATTTCTTCATAACAACTACCATCAATTGAAATACAATATAATTTACTACAGAAAAATAATGATGTGTGTAATCATGGCATAAGTGTTTTTGTTCTGTTCAATTCACTTTTATATTCTAAAAATCTAGAATAATACTGGCATACTGTAGTTACTCAAATATTTGTTCAATGAACAAATTTAATTCAACTCAATCTTTCAGATTATAATGAGATTCTATTTTTTATTTAATAAATCAGCAAAAAAGACAAGTAGATAATAAATGAGCAAAATACACCATTATAAATTATTGGTGGGAATATAAAATGGTACAAACCACATGAAGGAAAATAGGTAATGTCTGTGTTTTATTCAGCCTTATTATTGCTGTGACTAAAAGACCTGACAAGAATAATTTTAGGAGGAAAAATTTGGGGCTCATGGTTTCAGAGGTCTTAGTCCATAGATGGCTGGCTCCATTCCTGGCTCCATTCCTCAAGTTGAGGCTGAACATCATGGCAGAAGAGTGTGGCAGAGGGATGCTGTTCACATGATGATTGGGAAGCAGAGGGAGACCCCACTCACCAGATACAAACATACACCCTAAAGACACATCGCCAATCACTCACCTCCAGCCACACCCTACCAGCCCACTGTTGCCAATTAATCCCTGTTAGTAGATTAACTCACTGACATAACCCACTCATTTGACAGCTGAACTTTCCTGCATTGTCTCACACATTGAGCTTTTTGGGGGACACCTTTCATCCAAACCATAACAGTCTGCTAAAAGAATTGGTATATGTACCTTGGTAGCAAGTCTATTAGCATTTACATACAGATTAAATGACATATCTTTAAATCATTCATTGTTATATTGTCAAAGAATAGAAAAATGTACTAACATTAATTTATAAAGAACTGGTTGAACATAATATAATATACTAACTCAATGAGATACTGTAACGCAGCACAAATAATTAAACTTTCCCAAAAACCTTGCCATATTTAAAAGGCAAACTACAGAGTAGTATGTCCATTTATCCATACAGTCATACAATTATGGGAAGCCAGGCAAATACATATATTCATATTTGTATACATATTTTTATATATATATATATAATCTAGAAGGATGTAGAAATAATTAATTGGTGTTCATAGGATGGTGGGAGCGGGGAAAGGAAAGAAGAAAGAAGAGTTAGGGACATACTGTTCTTCATTCCCTTTCTTTTTTAATTTTCAGATTTTGAACCACGTAAAATATGACCTAATTAAAACCTTAAATAAGCTGAATTGAAAGCTATTGTTAGGTAGTATATTAAATTAGCCACAAGAGTTAAAGCTGAAAAGACTACCTTCTCGATCACATTCTAAAGGGTGAGATAAGCCAGTACATAAGTTTTAATCAGAAATTGGAAATCTCTGAATCTTTTGAGAGTAGATTGCAGAAAATCAATATGTAAATGGTGAAGTCAGCCATATGGAAAAACACCCACCTATGTAATTATTTCTTAGAAATGGGTGGTCCTGATCAAAAGATGAGGGTATAGCTTCTATCAAAATATGACTACATTAGCACATTTAAATTGTGTCTAAGTGCTATTAATAAATTAAAAAGAAAAGAATATGCGTTGAAGGTAGACGGCTGATTAGAAAAACAGAAATGCTAGTTCAGAAAGAGGAGCTAACAACTTTTTCTTCTATGTCCCACGGTGGGAGTCCTGCAAACCACAGTCATTAACAACAAGTTCTAGTTAGCATTCATACCCACTGTGGAAATGGACACAACGGACTTTTAAAGGCTAATGGCATAAGCCACTGAAATTGTCCAACTCTATCACCCTATTTAAACAACTTTCTAACTATAATAACATGTAGCTTTCTGAGAGTGAATAAAAGAATTAGAGCTTTTTGAAAATCACATTTTATAAAATCACTGAATTTTTCAGTGGAGTTTAATATGTTTACCTTTTGTTCTCTCGACATTTTTGGCTAGTGCAAGCCCGTATCTCTGACTCTGGCCATCCTAACAGTATTGGCAAATGCTGCAAACCTATGAAACTGAAAACTAGTTTCAGAATTGATATCATATCCGCAAAATATTGCCAGAGGTATCATCTGGATGTCTCTGCAATGACATTCCTTACGTCCCTTTGTATTATTGTACTCCTCCTACTAAATGATGAATGAGGTCTACTGGCTTAGGAAAACAGTGTGGAAACATGGAGGCAACAGAGTTAATTCCCAGTGTATCCCAGTTTTTGAAAATGTATTTTGATGAAAATGTGGGAAAGAAGTTATTTGATTACCTAGGATAACTAGCCATCAAGGTATAAACAAAATGCAAGAGAACATATTATCTATTCCATCAATTCAAAGTAACCATGAAATGCACTGTTAATGAGCTACTGAACAGAGAAATCCTTTTACAAAAGCTGAAGATTGAATTTACTCCTCTCAATCTCTGTGCAAACAAAAATTGATAAGAGCCTCCATGTCTTTTTTAGTTGATGACCACTTAAACAAAGAATATTTCATGAGAAAAAAACAGAGCCTCCTACACAGCATCACATTTTTCAAAGCACGGTTGTGGTGACTAACAGGTTTCTTTTAAGTGTGGAATTATGATGGTAGAAAATTTACAAGAACATAGTTCTAGAAGCTTCAAACCCCTAATTAGTCCAAATGATTTTCTTTGGGGGCTTTTGTTTCAATTGTCTTAAACCATTTCCACTTAAGCTGTTGCTCATGATGGAAATTTTTTCTTTCTGCCTCATATGATGAATTTTTAATTTAGTCAAGTATTTACTGAATTCTGTATGGTAAGAGCCCCAAGAGACCTCTGTTCCTGTTCTGTCCCTGAAAGTTACTTCTCCTGTGCCTTTGGATCACTTCCTCCTTCCAAAATATTACTTACTGACTCTTTCATTACTATTTCATTTCTTTCACTTGCTTGCCACCACTTTGATGTTAGTTACTTATCCTTGTGGGGGAAAAAAACTTATATAATTATGTGGAAAATTAAAGGAAGTAACATTTGCAGAAATATAAGGAGTTGGTTATATTTTTTATAGTCACTATGCCCTTCACAAATTTTCTCTCATAATACTAAAGAGGAAAAAAAAATCAACAATCATAGAAATCACTTTAAATTATATAGTTAACAAAACATAGTAATGTTTGCAATTCAAAATTTTGGAATCCAAGACAACTTTGCATTCAAGGAGTAAGCAAGATTGATGGGCTCTCCTGTTTCCTACCAGTTCTCTCCACACACACATCCCTTTCCAGTACTTCTAAGATAAATCTGGGATTCCCAAGTTAGAAAGTTTGTCCATGAAATCCCCTTTGCCTAGATTCTTCCTTTGAAAGTCAGAAGACTTATGTTATTCTGACTCACAATAGAATTGGAACCCAACCCTGTTGACTTAGCTTGGATTCTTCAGGAAATACTCTAAAACAGAAATTAGCATACACAGTAGCTCTCAGTGGCAGTATCTGCAGGAGAAAGAGTGAAGAAAGCAGGATGATCCCATCCTGCATCAGCTATGGTGCAGCTTCAACAAAAGCCTCGTCAATCCCACAGTGACTCTAGAACTTCAAAAGACTTTCAGAGCTGTCCCCCTTAAAGCAAAGGAATGGGTTTGTGTACCCCCACATCAACAGTCATTGGAAAAGGGCTACCTAGGAGGAGGCATATACTTGAACAGGACAGCAGACCCTGTTCATCTGTAAGCCATCAACAGGCATTGCATATGGCGGCTGGGGAGAATGAGTACCTCCAAAAGAGGGGATATGAATGGCACACAAGAACTTCCATGACACCTGATCTCTCTCCTCTCCTTCATTGTAGAAGCCATGAAGATTCCTCCTAGATTTCATCTCTCTTTTCTGGTAGTTTTCTTGAATACTTTATCTCTCTAACTGAGATAAAGTATAAAGATAAAGTATATTTTTCAGAAGGAAATCTATGAAGCCCATGCAAAGAATGATCATACACTTTGTATTTTTCAGGGTAAATCTCCCAATCACAAATATATTAACAGTATTTGGACAGGGATTCTGAAATTTACTAGTAAGACTCATTCATTATTGTTGTATGAATCTGGAATGTCCACCAATGGCTCATGTTTTGTAGGTTTGGTCCTGAATACAGCAATGTTCAGAGATGGGGCTTTTGGGAAGTTATTGATTCACTAAGCTCACACACGGATTAATCCATTAATGGATTCATAGCAGGGTGGATTGGTGGAGGGGATAGAAAATGTAGTAGACAGGACCTAGTGGAAGGGGGTGTGCCTTTGAAGTCATGCCCCTGGGGACCACATCTTGTCCCTGATCCCACCCACCTCTGTCTTTCAGGCTCTTCTTCCTGGTTGCCATCAGAGGAGCAACTTTCCCTTCACTATGTCTTTCTACCATGATGCTTCCACAGTGGTAGAGGTCTAAAAGCAAAGGAGTTAGCAAGGAGGACTGAAATCTCTGAAACTACAAGCCAAAAGAAATCTTTCTTCCTTAAAGTTGTTTTTCTTAAGTATTTTTTAACAGTGACAAAAAGTTGACATATATAATAACTACCTAAAAGCTATCAGTGTTGAACTCTCTGTCTCATGTCTTCACTGAAGTTTGACCCCTTCCATGTTTCTACAAACTTTGTAGAGATAAAGTTCAATTTTGGCTATGTGACTAGTAAAACAGCCTTTCTCCTCCTGATACCCACATGGTCACTCTACCACAGGGGTAAGGAAGGAGTATTAGAATCACCAGAATTTTGTGGTGACAGGCAAGGGTAATTTGAAATTCTTTATCAATATTTATTACTACTTACTTTATGACTGAGAATTTAAAAAGTAAAGTTTTCTTAACATAGGCTGGAACACTTCAGAAGTTGTCCGGCAGACTGTGAACTATAGGCTTAAGAATGCTGGCAAAGTGACCATGCACATCCAGGGCAGTTGACACATGCGTTTAACTAGCAAGTTTCCAGTCAGTATTCAAGTTGCAAGGTTTTTATTTGCCTTCCTTCTTACTTATATTTAATTTTCTCTTGATCATTTCTTCCTTTAAATATCTGAATTCCCTGTCTTAAATCTGAAATTTGGCAGAATATTTTAGACATGAGTACTGACATTTAAGAGAATGGTTTAATTGGCTGGGTTTTATCATCACTGATGGGTTGCAGGGAGAGTGGGGTTGATTAAGGAGGACAAAAAAGATGATTCATGTACTGTAAATAGCTGTGAAGAATGTGACCATAAGGCATGGTAGAAGTGTTGAAGCATTGTTTTTAAACATATTTTTGGCTTTAATAATTAGGTCTTTTGAGTAGAAAATTGCTGGGGAGGAAACCAGATTGTAGGGGCTAAGGACAAAGCCAGTAGAGAGAAAACGGTAACAGCTGGCAGAGATCACTTACAAATGAACCCACTCTCCCAAGATTCAAAGTGAGGATTAAAGGAAAAGAGCAAGTTTGCATAAAAATGTGTTGAGGCAGGGGACATAAACAAGGAACATGTAAGCACTATGCAGAATAGCATAAGGGAGGAGGTAAATTCAACCTTCAGGGCTGAAAGATGAATGAACATAGTTGTGGGAATAAGAGAGACTATGTATATATGTTTCCTCCAAATGGAAATGCATTTTTCTGGCTGCAAATACATAAAAAAGCTTGACAAAAACTGAATTTTGGCCTAGTAAATCTCAACAAATTAAAAGATACTCAAGTCCTATGATGCTAAAGAGGAAATTATGTCATCTAAGAACGGATCCTTCACTTTGAATCTTAAGTACTATGTTACTACCACCCTGTACCAACCCTCTGCCAACCCTCTGCCTGGAGTTGTAGACTACTTATAATGGTTGGGAACACTTTCATGACTGGTATCTCTCCAGAAATAGGTGACCAGATGCTTCCTCCTGTCTGATGCCAAATCATTCATCTTCTCTTGGTTTTGAGTTTTCTAACTGACAGTGAACACCTAAATCATAGTTTAAAATGTGGAGCGGAGCCCATGGGGCTTCCAAACTTGTGTGATAATTGATGGGCAGTACTTTCAGCCCCCACTCTACATTCTTTTCACATCAGCGTATCCTTTCAGAGCCCCTAAACATCCACGAAACATAAGTATATGTCAATCATTAGGGATAATATCAGTTATATTTAAATATTGGACTTATCTAATTTTTTCAGAATAAATAGTGAATTATGAGTCAACATATTCCTTTTTTTTCCTCTCCAAAGAGCAAGGCATTTGTATCATTAAATTTTAGAGAATAAATCAATTTCCCCCACTGAGTTAAAAACCCAGTTTTATTAAGCATTAAATGAGCATACATATTTAGGTCTATTTTGAGAATTGTTAGATTTATTTTAATAATTAAGTGCATTATGGTAAAAATTACTTAATTATTTAATTACAAGAATTTATGCTATATTTCAATTTGACAAGACAGGATCTTCCTCATTATTCCTCTTTCCAGAATAGTTGTAGCTACTCTAATGTATTTATTTTTCCAGGTAATCAGCAAGTGGGGTATTAAATTCTATGCATACCTTCTGTGTGGGTCTCTGACTGAGCCCCCCACCATACATGTGTGAGGTAGTAAATACCCTTGCTAATATGGGAGAAAAATAGCAAAAACTGAGATTTTAATTGCTCTCCAAGAGACAGAAATTACACAACTGGAGTCCAATAGAGTTAATTGGATGCTAATACAAACCCCAAACTCAACACTCTGGATTAATATAATGTGATTCAAAGTCTCCAGGAAACTACATTCACAAGGCATACAAAAGTAAGAATTACTTGGTGTAAATAAGGCAGGAGAAGGCAGCACATTCTCAAGATAAAAAGCAATCAACAGGGGCCAACTCTGAGAGGATACAAATGTTGGATTGATCAGGACTTCAAAGAGTTATTCTAAACCCTCTCAAAGTGGTAAAGGATAACGCAGTCATAATAAATAAAATCTCAGCATGGGACTAAAAAAGAATAATAAACTACAAAATCTAGAACTAAAAAAATATATGATATCTGATGTTGAAAGTTCATTGAATGGACTTACCAGAAGAATACAGATGACAATGGACAAATCTGAAGTAGTTCAAAAAATGAAAAGTAACAAAGATACAATTAAAAAAACAGATTTTTTTAACATATAGAAAGTTAAGGACTTGTGGGACAAATATTGAAATATCAAAAATGGAGGCCTCCAAGGAGTAAATGGAGCATCAAAAATGTATTTGGAGAAATAATGACTGAAAAAGTTCACAATAAGGTGAAAGACATAAATTTTGAGGTTCTGGGAAATCAACAAGCCCCAAGAAGCATAATAATAAGAAAAAAACAAGCACACTTGATGGTCAAACAGCTGAAATTCACAATATTTTAAAATATGTGAGAAAGAGCTAAACAATCAGTTAATGATGTGGTACGCTAGCTATGCAGAAATGCTTTGAAATTCAAAATGATTTTTAATCTATAACTGAAGGTTTCTTGCAATGTTCTAGAAATTTTGCTTCAGCAGACCTTTTTTTTAAGAGAGGGGGATAGAGTGAGAGAGACAGAAAGAGAGAATCAATTTTATTCATTTTTCCATGTGGCCTTTGTTTCTCTGACATTTAGTTATGTATGTGGTGCTGGGGTTTGAACCCAGGTCATCAGGCTTGCCAGACAAGCCCTCCAACCACTCAGCCATCACTCCAGTCCCTCAGCAGACTTTTAATAAAACATTTAGCCAGTGAAAGATGTGGGAACTTCTTTTTTCTTGAGTCAGTGGAAGAAGCAAAGCCAGTTGAAATAAGAAGTATAGCCATCTCTTCTTCAACAGGTTGAGTGGAGATATTGAGACAGGACTCTGGGAAAAAACTAGTGATTACTGGTCCTTGTTCTCCACTTTTAGCTTAGGCCAGAATATTCCATTTGACCCTTATTATTTCACACATTGGCAGGCATGTTAAAGTCTTTAGAGGACATTAGCCTTAAGAGAAGAGGAAGAATCCCAATGCTTGAGACCTTCCTCCCGCCTGAGAAGAGGGCACTGTGGGCAGGATTCCACAGCAGTATCACATAAATAATGATGTGCAGATTTCAGATCTTCTAGGCTTCAAAGTTATACACATATTCTATGAATTCTTTAAGTTAAGTCATCATGGAATAGTAAATGATTTACGGTAAATTAAATAAAACCTTTCATCATTTCAGTAGCACATTCAGAAGATGTTCATGAGGCTTAAAGGAAAACTGCTCTGTGGTTATTTTGAATGCTTATTCACATTCAGTTGTATTATCAGTTTACAGTATTACATTACCATTTCAAGAGATATTTCCTCGAGGAATAATGCTTTTTATAATAAATATAAATTATACTGTTTAACATGCTTACATGCTTTTTAAGATCTTTTAGTAACTTTCAATTTTTGTAATGCTCACTTTATAATTACCATCTTCCTGGCTTATACATTTCCACTGAAGTCACATTTAATTTAATTTAAGGCTGAATTTTTATTGAGGTTGTGCTGAAATTTCCTGTTCATTTCATCTTTATTCTCTTGATGTGCTGTCTGTCCATGAAAGGCAATGGCTGATTAGTACAATATTTCTCTGGCATTTCATATACATTTGACTTTAATTCATACCAGCTGTTAAAATCAAATTAAATAAGCAAAAGTGATATGAAAATGAAGAGAAATGATCACCACCTCGTTACTGTTTTCATAGCTATTTTAATGTTTCCTCCATACATGTGCCACATATATTTGCAGTTCCTATTCTCCTTCCCAAAGGTTGACAAGCGAGTAATTTGTTGAAACAATACTAAAATGAAGTTTATTCTTTTAGCTGTAATTTCCACTGATGTTCCTTTGATATTCTATAGACAGAAAACTTGTTTTATTGAATATACTTAATCAACAGCAACTTTTGACAGATTTAAACACAGGCATGAATCCTGTCCCCTTCATTGTATGGGCCATCTGAGAGCTACTGACTAAACATTATAGGGCTTCAATACAGGCAAGGACAGGAGTGAGAAAGTTTAATATGGATGTGGTTTTGAAAAGGCTTCTAAGACATCGTAGGCATTCGCTTTAGAATCTTTATCAGGAGGGAGCTATTGCATACTGATGCAATGGGATCAGGTATATACCAACAGAACAGTAAAGGAAGGAAGTCTCCAGTACCACAAAAGATGATAGAAAATCTGACTGTAGTGGAGATATTTTTGTTCAAAAGTTATGTAAAATAAAGTTGGAGACCCTTGATTTTATTCTGAAATCAACATGGAGCTATTGAAATTTTTTGCAGAATGGGAATAAACAAATAGTAGAAAGGAAATTCGTCAATTTTTTCTAAAAGAATTCTCATAAGAAAACTATGATTTCCTTTCAGTGTAAGTTATCTTAAATGAGCGAAATAATTTTTCTTAAAAGCCAGTCTTCGCCCTGGAGTGGTGGCTCAGGGGTTGTGGCACTTGCCTGGCATGTGCGAGATCATGGGTTCAAACCCCAGCACTGTGTGCACAGCGAAATGTTGGAGCAATGACAGCCACACGAAAAACTAAATAGGTTTGATTCTCTTTCTGTCCCTCTCTCTCACTGTCTTTCTCTCTAAAAAAAAAAAAAAAAAAAAAAGCAAGTTATCTCTAAGGAAAAAATAAAATTTAAATTTAAGTAACGCTATTTGACTCATAGATCAAGTTTTATCTTTCCAAGTCCAAGGTTATCTTCAGAAAGATGGCATTGGTAGGAGTGATGAAAGCTACCATAACAGCCATGTGGTGATAGAATAAGGCCATTTTCAAAATGTCTTTCTAGGGGAAGGGCTGTTTTTGGCTATTTGGTTTCCTTTTACATTTGTCATTTGAGAACACATTCGAAGTGATAGTGTTGGAAAGTGGTCACATCTTACCATTACTATTTAAAATGTGATGGAATTCAATGTGGGAATGAGATGTATTAGTTTCTAAACCACTTTTTGTGAAATAGTAACATAAAGTATGAGAGCCGAACCTGTTTATCGCACTATACTTTGAATACGTTTTGAAGCATGTATATTTAAGAGCTGACTTTAAGCAATCACCAAATAAGAATGCATCACGAGGGAATTTTTGGATATCATAAACCTTACCTTTCAAAGTTGAGCATATCTTGGGACTATTGTCTTCAGATTGTGTCCAGGGAATGAGTCTGTTGATGTCTCTTACAGGTGCCGTTGAGGGGTGTGGATTAGGATGCAAAGCCTCCATTATCCTTTATGTCACTACAAAAGTTGAAACATTTCACATTGGGCCTCTACTTAACATTTCTTTAGAAGAAATGGGACTTGTGCCTTAAAAAGAGAAGATAATTTTTCTGCTTTGTAAAGGTTTCTTTGAACTAGTGAGTCAGAACCATTGACCTAGTGTGCTTTTAAAAATATCTGTGGAGGCTGGGGCTAGACCCTGGCCAGTGTGAAAGGTGGTCAACTCTCATGAATTGAATTCAGCAAAGGTGTAATGACACACAACCTAGGACATTCATAGAGATGTATCGGAAAGGAGTGGCGAGGGGTAAGGGTGGGGAATGAGGGTGCACACTAGGGGGTAAATCTAATTTTTAGAATATATACATATCATGTTGCTTCATTGGAAGCATTTTTGATTGTACAACAATTAAATTTCTTAATAAAAAATCTCATTTAATTTCATGGATTATCTAGAGAATCAATAAAAATGAAGGCTGGGATGTTTCTTTCCTTGTTGCTCTTTACCATGCTAGTAGGTAATTCATCCTCCCAGACTTGTCACCAATGTTAACAGAGATTAATGTTCTTTTCAGAGAGGACAGATAGGGGGAAATCAGTGGTTAAAGAGAAGTTCCTGTGGTTTTCTACAACTCAGATTGTTTTGCTATTTGAATTAAGAAGGCCTTTTCTTGTAGCACTCTTATCTTAGTGATGGAAGTGGCAATGTTTCTAAGGGGCAAATAATTTTTAAAGTATTAGGTGAAGGGTGTAAGAGACGTAGGCAGAAAGAAAGAAAGGGAAGGAAGGGAGGGAGGAAAGGAGGGAGTTAGGGAGGTGGGGAGGGGAAGGAAGGAAATTCACAAAATGGATCTTTGAGGACCAAAACATGAACTTAAGAAAGGGTTGATGAGAAGATGAAATCTTAAGAACATTTAACAAGAGAGGAAATTGGAATTTTGATAAAAGATGCCTCTGATAAATGAGAGACCTGGCAGGTGTGTGTGTGTGTGTGTGTGTGTGCATGCGCACGTGCGCATGCGTTCTGCCACAGAGGAAAATCTGAGACTTCTTAAAGTGTTACAATTCCAATACAATTTGTTATATGTGCTTGGCAAGAAATCCAGGACTCTTAAAATACAAAGAGGAAAAAGCTGAAAACCATCCAAAAACTGCAATTTAATTTTTTAAAAAAATATTCACTAGAACTGTGAAGAAAAATCAAATATTCAAAATTTTTTGTTATATTTGGCATCTGTTCTTCTCTCAAGTAATAACTTAAAAAAAACAATTCTATGATAAGCATAACTTGCCAGAGCAAAGCGGAGATAATCCTTTGAAATTAAGTTTGGGGAACCAGAGACGATTTTTAGTATCACAAGGTCATAAAACAGGCAAAATAGATCCATATTTTCTCTTCCTCAATCAACACAACTTTATCTGTCCGTCTGAGAAATGCCAAGATCCTATCAGTATAATTCTGCACATCTCTCCTGGCTTGTAGGCACTATGTGTATGTTGTGCACATGCATATTCAAGTACAAATACATAGATGCATGTATGTATAAATGCATCCTATAAAAGCAACGACCTGAATCATTTCAAAAAGCCAATTGGAAACTATATGCATGGCCAATAAGGTGGAAGTGATGTTTGTAAACCACACAGATATCTTTGAGAATACTTAAAACCAACTTCATGGTCATCCATCACAATGATTACCCTAGGCCTGCTTTCATATAATAGTCTCTCCCATGTAATGTTTCCCTTCTTCCACACATCTTCTCTGTCCTACACATTAGAATTTTCTATATTCTCTGGAAATACATTCACACAAAACCTCAAGCTTCCCTTGATGTCCCATAGTGAAAGTGGTGGTGCTCTGCCTGTGAGTGGTTCATCAGGAAGGTGTTTGAATGACGGGCAGGGCTGCAGGGAGCCTGCGGAATGAAGACTGGAAACACTTCTCTAAGGAGGACCGTAGTGCATAAGGTGATGCGAATTATACTAGAACTGCTAAATCATGCCTCTGAAAGTGGTTTTCCTGTAAAATTTGTTTTTGTTTTGTTTTGTTTTTGTTATAACTGGCAGGTGGGATAGAAATAAAGATGGAGGGATAAATATATTTTGCAACAATATTCTGGGAACTCATTTCTCTATGGGTAGAGCCCTTAGGCATATAATTTTTTCCCAAAGGAAGTTTCCAAATGTAATATGTTTATTTTATCTTTCAGAATCAAGAAGGTCCTCTGAGCTAACAAACAGAAAAAAATTTCATCAAATGATGCATGTATTACATCTAGTTTGTCAGATTATTTCGTGACTCACTTTGGGGTCAGGAAATCATAATTAAAGCCTTAAATGCTGGGGAAAAATCAAATTTGTAGCTTTAGGATATGACAGTTATTAATGATAGCCTTTTGCTGTTGGTCTTTTAAAGCTTGTGACATATTTTATCACAAAATTTAAATATTTCAGACAAGTCTTGGCTTTTCAGGGAAATTTTTCTAATACTTATAGTTCCATTAAGAAGCCCTATGGGAAGTGCAAATTGTTCTTTTAATAAATCAGTGCTTGATGATTACTATTTTCCTAAATGTAACCTATATAGTGTTCCTTTATTGAGGGGGGGGGGAGATAAGACATAATTAAAAATGTAAAGAAAAAGAAAAAAAAGCTTTCTTAGGTCAAATTTCTTTGTAAACTATGCTAACACATCCATGAAAAACATTTATGTCTCTTATCTTCATATAACTTGTTCAAAAAGAGTAATTTGCCTGAATTGTTTTACACAGGTCCACATAATTTTTTTGTTTTTGAGAGAAAGAGAGAATCAATTTTCTTTACTTTTGGATCTGATTTTAGTTTCTCTGATACTTAGTTGTGTATGTGGTGCTGGGGTTCAAACCTGGGTCCTCGCGCATGCCCAGCAAATGCTCTATCACTGAGCAACCACTCCAGCTCCATGAAATAGGTTCTTAAGGATTCATAGAATATTGGTTCCTTTTTCCACGTTCTCTCATATAGACAAAAGGCATTGCGTGCTCCCTTGATAATTCCACTGGTATTTTTTCCCAAGACCAGTTAGGTGATGTTAGCAAAATTAGAGAGTTTGCCTTTTTTAAAAAAGGTATCACTGAGGCAGTACAGGAAAGGTAGAGAGAGAAAGTGAGTTGTCAAGTGTACTGGAAGGTTTCTGCTTGATCAAATTATCTTTTCTATTGTGTGCTCCATAGCAGCAGCACTGTATCTGTCTTGTTAGCAATTTTTCACCAGTGTCTTAGCGTTGCCTGGGGCTAGATTCATGTTTGCTAAATATATAAATGAATAAAAATCTATTAGGTATGCAACCTTCAGAGAAAGTACTATGAGCAGTTTAAAAGGACATAGATACCATGATTCCTAAGCTCAGCAATCAGTTTTCATGAAGACAAGCTCAGGGAGCTGGAGCAGTGTCTCAGTGCTTTCAGCACTTGTCTGGCATGTGTGAAGATGTGGGTTCAAACCCTAGCACGACAAAGAGTCAGAACAACAAAAGTCACATTAAAAACTAAATAATATCGATTCTCTCTTTCTCTCTCACTGTCCCTCTCTCTTAAAAAAAAAAAAAAAAAAAAAAAGACAATCTCAGAGTGGGCCAAGGGTCGTATTCTTTCTTCAGGCAGCAGAAATTAACACTTACAGGCAAAAGGGGTGAGTTAATCTCTGAGCGTGTATAGTCTTATTATATAGACTTTTAAATTTTTCCAATAATTTATTTCTTTTTGGAATTCTTCTGGTGGCCTGATTCAAAAAAAAATCTTAGAATGATCTGTGATTCTTTTCTTTTTCTCCCATCTACATATGACACATAAAAGAAAATTCTCTTGTCTCTAATTTTAAAATATATGTAGAATTTCGACACCAGATACTCTGCTGCCACCTTAATCCAAACAGTCATCCTTTCTGTCCATATTACTGCCCAAAGTCTTCTGACATCCCTGCTCTAGTGCAGGGTATTTTCTTTGAGCTACTTCAGTAATTTAATAAATAATTTTAATGACTTACCATTTCATTGTGAATGTTACGGTTTGGATATGAAGTACCCTTCAAAGATTCACATGTTGAAGGCTTGGTCCCCAATACAGCAATATTCAGAGATGGGGCTCTTGGGGCATGATTGGCTCATGATGGCTCTGACCTCATCAGTGAGTTAATCCACTTGATGGATTCATAATTGAGAGATGATGGAAACTACAAAAGGTAGGAGCTAGTTGGAAGAAGTAAGTCACTAGGGATGTGCCTGGTCTCTTCCTGCCTCCTCTCTGTTTTCCTCCACCACAGCCTTCTGCCATGACCTTCTGCCTCACCTCAGGCCCAAAGCATTGTAGCCAGCTGATCATGGGTTGAAATCTACCAAATCATGAACCAAAATAAACTTTTCCTACATAAAGTTGGCTATGTCAGGTATTTTGATCACAGACATGAGAAGCTGACTAGCACAGAAAATAGTAATGATCAAAATTCTTGCACATTGTCCACAAATCCCTCCTGCCTTGCCCTCCTGGACAGCTTCTCTGTTCTCCCCAACTTGCTCACAATGGTCAGGCCATATTGGCCAACGTGATGGTCCTCAAACCCTCCAGGAATGATCCTGTGTGAGCATTTGTTCCCACAGTTTCCTCCCTCTAGATGGTTCTTCATGCAGATACCTGCTTGGCTCACTCCCTCTCCTTCCAGTCATTGCTCAAATCTCTTTTTCTCTAAGGGTTTTATTATCTTCTCTACGGAGTGTTGCAAATGGCACCATCCCTCCCCATCCTTTGCAATCCTCACTTTGCCCCTCCTACTCATTATTTTTCTAAAATATGTATTATCCTTCAAATGCATCATTTTTGCTTTTAGGTTTATTGCTTATATCTAAGTCCATCATGGGGAGGTTCTTTCTGCTAGGGTGAGGATTCTTGTCTATTTTGACTACTAAACTATCCCCACAATGTAGATTAGTATCTGGCACCTAGTCATACACATGATGTATGGTTGTTGAATAAATAAATGGCAAGGTTTCATTTGTCTTTATTCACCTAAATAAGAAAATAAAACACGTAAGAAGTAAAGGACTTTGCACAAGGATGAACACAATCAGTGTCTTACTTAGCCAGCTCTGATTACTGTAACAAATGCCATAAACTGGGTGTCTTAACAACAAACATTTATTTCTTACAGATCTAAAGGTTGGAAATTCAGATCAATGTGCTGGTAGGTTTGGTTTGCAGACTACTGAACTCACATGGGAGAGAGCACTGATCTCCTGATCCCAATTCCATCCTATGGCCCCTAATGCAAACATTTTTCTCCCATGCCTACCACCTCTCTAAATCAAAGATGTTTCTGAATAAGAGCTATGTGAGCCTCAAAAGTTTCTGCATGTTCATTCTTCAGAGCAATTAGTCTTACTGTTACTGATTACATTACCAAATGGTACCATTCAAAGCATCATTTTCCTACTAATGCAAATCTATGCTAGTTTGATCATTCATCTATATATATTGTCATAAAGGGCTGGCATGTATGTATTTTTAATTCTTTCTCAAAAGAAAAAAAATTGATCTGGAACTTTATTCTCTAAAAATCCTGAGAAAAGAGTCAATATTTTATTCATTCAATATTCACATTCACCCTGCCAGTCTAGCATACCATGTGGAAAGTACTGTCTGAATGTTGAATTAAATTCCTCCCATTCATCCTATTTCTACATTCACAGCATTTGTTCTCTGATCTTTCTTCTTTTCTAACAGGAGATACATAGAATAAATATAATAACTTTTAAACATGAAAATTCTTCAAATATTTAATAACAACTCTTTTGTTTCCATCCTCTTAGTTTTCCTTATTACAGTTCCTTCAAATGTTTTCACATTTTAGGTCACTAGCAACCCTCAAGACCTCACAACTTTGTTTTAGATCAGAGATTCTGAAGCTGAAGTGCATGGTCATACAGAGACTTTATAGACGTGTTTCAAGGTATGCTGTAAAAGTTCTGAAATTTTCTGTAAATTTTTATGTGTGTGTAATCAAACACATGTCACTGAAGAAATATCCCTGGCTCCATTTCCCAGTGCAAGATCATCTGAGATCTCTCAAAGATTTAAAATCGCAGGTGGAAAAGTTGTCGTTCAGTCTGTTTTTGTTGATTGTAAAATGTGATTACCAAACTTGTACAAAATGTTGTGGTACAACCTTAAGCTTGTACAAATGATCTGATATTCCCCTTGATCAAAGCACTATTTTTCTATTAATTACAAATCAAGCTTCCAGGTACATCTGTCATCTGATATTCTTTGTTGAGACTAAATTTGATTACAAATAAAACCACTAAGTCATTTACCATCATACATAAAGTCTCATGCATAAACACAGATATACACAGACACACACACACACACATTATAAAGCTGGTTTCTGCTGCTTATTTATGTATCTTTCAGTTTGTAATCTACATTTTTCATTGACACCTGTCAAATTTGAACCTGTTGACGTAAGCCCTTCTTAATCATAGACATTTTCATGCATCTAGCTTCTTAAATTAATTAACCTTTCTGGTTTCCAGTCATTTATAAATTTGACATATGTTACTTTTCTCTCATCTTTCCTAATTGTTGATAAGTCTGCTGCTAGTTCTATACCAGTCCTAAGAGACCTCCCTTCAAGCTGCTGTGAATCTATAATCCACACTCTTCGGGACTTATCAGTTGTGTATACTGCTGTATCATATAACACACATGTCTTCAGTGTTTTAAAGAGATATCATGAGAGACTTCGGTAATGCCTAACTGAAATTAGGGCTTATATCAACACCATATAATGTGCTGGTCCTTTCACCTCAGAAGGTAAGTTTAATTTGGACAAAACAATACTTAGCACAGTAGAGAAAGTTAGCATCCAGATACTGTCTTTTCCTTTTCTAAATTTTGTTTAGTAATTCAAAAAAGTCATCATTTTTTTTTAAAGAGAGAGTAGGAGAGTGAGAGACAGAGAGGAAAGAGAGAACCAACTTTATTGTTTTATTTTTTTCATCTGGCTTTTGTTTCTCCGATACTTAGTTGTGCATGTGGTACTGGAGTTTGACCCCAGGTCCTTGTGCATGCCAGGCATGTGCCCCAACCACTGAGCCACCACTCCAGCTCCTAGAAGGTCATCATTTTGAGATAATCATTGAAATGAAATCATTAATGCAACATAATCCATAATAAATATCTATACATATAAATCCATAATAAATGATTAAAATATTAATAACCAAAACTGTAAGAATTAATTTCTAGGTATTTAAAAAAATCATTTGAATGATTTTACCATACAGACATGACAATGATTAAGAAGATAGATATTAACGTGATTTAAATGTACACAATGTGTATGTGGATCAAAGCATCACTTAGGATCCATTAAAAACAGTATTTTTATGTTTTTCTTTCTTACTTAAAAAACTTATTAAAAAAGCAAGCATTCTAGAATAATCTTAAGGTCTATGAACTTTTAATGTTTAAAATAGATTACCTTTGGAAACTTTTTTTTAAAGAGAGAGTGAGAGAGAAGGAAAGAATCAATTTTATTTATTTCTTCATTTAGTCTTTGTTTCTCTGACACTTAGCTGTGTATGTGGTGCTGGGGTTTGAACCTGGGTCCTTGTGCGTGCCAGGCTGGTGCTCCAACCACTAAGAGCCACCGCTCCAGACTGTGGAAATTTATTTCTAAGGCAAATAATTTACTCTGTGATACAGAAATAGGCAGTTTAGGAAGAAAGAAAGACATTTGCCCACCTTGGGTATAATAATATTCATTAAACTTCAAGCAAGGACACATGTATAATTTGTAGATGTCTCTTTAATTTTAATGACATGTAATTTATAATATGCTGATTTCTCATGTGGAAAACCTTAATGTTAACTTTATTTTGGGAGGATGGCTCAAATGAAATAAGAGTAAATAAATAATTCAATACATAAGTGTAAATGTGTGACGGAATGGAATACTCAACAATTGAAAATGAAAGCTAATAATTTAAAAGTCAATATTTTACCTTGAGAAAATGCATTGCCATTTCATAAATTAAAAAAACACACAAAGCCCAAAATTTTAAGAAAGAAAATTAACTTATTTGGAATTTTTATTCTATCGTATCTTTAAAAGTTTATAAAATATATTCATGAGCTGGAGCGCTAGCTCAGCAGTAGGAGTACTTGCCTGGAATGCACGTGGATATGGGTTCAAACCCCAGCATCACAAACACAACAAAGTGTCAGAACAATGAAAGCCACATGAAAAACTAAATAAAAGCAATTCTTTCACTCTCTCTCTCACTGTCCCTCTCTCTTAAAAAATAAAAAAAAAAATATATATATATATATTTACAATCAAAGAACATGTAATTACTGTAGAACTGCCTCAGAAATGACCTTGAACCGGGAGGGTATATACTTTTATTTGGTGAGATGGAGTGAAAGGGTTGTCATCCAGATCTTTAGTGAATATTTGAAGGTACTACAATAATGCAAAATAAAGTATGGTGAGCTAACTACATAGAATATGCTGCATATATTTGTAGTTTGAGAAATTATACTAACTACCTGGAAAAGTCAATAATATATTTTCAGATTAAATGATATACAGAATCTATTGGACAAAAGCTACTTTTGAACCCAAAATTGTTAAGATTCTTGAATACGTCAGGTCAAATAACTCCTGAGAGGCATCCATCAGCACATGAGTGCTTCTATGGTCTCAAAATCTGTGACCTTCCACTTGAAGAGTGGTTAATATATCTGTTAAAAAATATCCTCTTTTTACTCTTCTCTTTTCCACAGCTGCTAGAGGTGATTTACTTATATCTGTTGTGGAACCCTGCTGCTGTATTATAGGAGGAAGGAAGTGGCTTCCTGTAGCTTTTGAATTCTGAGATCAATAGTTTATTCAATTGAAACATTGAGAATAAAGAGAAAACATATGCTCCTACTGCATAAGAATGGGAATCTTCCAGTTTGAGTCTCACCACTGGGCCTTCTCCTTTGGAGATCAGAGGTGGCAAAAAACAAACAAACAAACAAAAAATAAAACAAAAAAATAAACAACTATAGATGACATGATTGAATAAGCTGTACATGACTCAACGGGTAACATGGTATCAGGCCCCCTCTTGCTCAGGAAAGCTCTGCTTCTCTTCTCATTTAAATGGATTTTACTCTTTTCAGCCTCAAAAAAATGAATAAATAAGTAAATGAATAAACTGTGTGTTGGACCAAAATGTTTAGACTGCCTTTTACCATTCATATGCTCATATAAATAATCTGTGGTCTTTCTATCGGAAGACTATTAGAAATGAAGAATCTACTACTGTTACATTCAACAGCATGGATAAATATACTAATAAAGAAGAGAAAAAGAAGATAGTGAAGCAAATAAATACCATATGATTTCAAACATATGAATTTCAAAACCTAGATAAACTAACTTTTTGTGACTGGCTAGAGAGAATAGTCATCACCCTGAGTGTGCAGGGTACTTACTGAGATAGAACTTGAGGGAAGCTTTTGAACTGCCCTATGTCTTCATTGGCTGATGATCACCCGAGTTCACATACACAGAGAGCTCCTTAAACTGTGCTTTACTGTATCATACTACAGTGAAACATATTTTTAAAAACACATTAGTAAAAAAATAGCTTTAATATAGTAATATTTAATAATATTAAAATATGAGTAAATAGCTATAAATTCGCATATTTTGGACATATAACTATGTTGTATATAACTGGTTTATTTGGTTTTGTCTTTGGATTTTTCTTTGCTATTTTAGTTATGTAGTTATTCAGTTAACTACCTAAGATATTTTAATTCTTATTTCAGATTCCTCCTATATAACTTAAATATTATTTGTCTCCTTTACGTTCTACTTGTAATTTAAATGGCCTTTTTATATTTTGTTACCTAACTCAAATATACTCAGATATTATTTCTGGACCAGGCTATGTCTTCCTTTGCATTTAACTAAAATTCTACATTAGTGCAGCTCTAATAAATTTTTGGAGATTCTACGTTAAGACTTCAATACAAAATCTTAGAATTATTGCACGTATTTTATTTACAAACAAGATAAATTCTCATAGAATGCAAAAGACTGTTACCCTAGCGGGTCCTGGCAATGGCCAGGGCGTTGGCAGTGAGAACAATTCACCAAGACAAAGAGAGGCAATTAAGAGGGTTTACTGAAAAAAAAATGCTGCCAGGGTGCAGCAGGGATGTGAGATATCTTTCCTTGGACTTAAAGGGGCCTGAGCTTTCAAGCACTTTTGAGTTTGTTTGCGTTTGGCAGGGATTTTCCTAGGACTGATTTATGCTAAGTCAGGGGTGATTGACAAATTCCTGGGCCTTTCCCATAATGCTTCTACTCTTGTGGCAATTGCTTGTTTCCAGGTTGTAAATCAGAAGTGTGAGATGCAAGTAATATGTATGGGGTCTTAAACAGGGGCTTGCCCTTCATAAGGAAAAGCTTGGGGAAGCGTGTACATGTCTCACGGAATGGTTAGGAATACTTTTGAAGAAAGGGCTCACAGTGTTTACGCTTTGGGGAAGTCAGCTCCTCCAAAAACAGCAACAGGGCAGGATGAAAAGGATATCCTTAAGACTGCTGTCAGCTCCGCTGATGGAGGTGAGGCGGGGCCTAGGAGAAGGGTCTTCAATCTATCCTGCCTCAGGTACCTGGGCTCTGGCTTTCTTTAAGTCATTGTTTTTGAATGATTAAGAAAATATATACTAAGAACTGAGAAAGTTTATAGTATATCTTATATAATAACAAGAAAATTAACAAAAACGTGTTTATTATGTAGGTATGATTTTTCAGACTATTTGTATTTAAATTTTTATTTTATATAAAATTATATAAATGATTACATAATTGTTAATTATATAAATAATTGTCTGGGTTAGTTATAGAATTCTTCATACATGTAGAAACAGATGAGCCAAGAAAGTAACGAGAGTCAAGTATCTGCTGAAGAACCTGTGATCTACAATGTGTTTCTCTCTCCCATCCAATCACTTTTAGTTTTCACACAGAGAGAAAGAATATATAGAAAGAAGGTAAGATCCAACCAAATGCTGACGCTGTTGAAAGACCATGCTGACATTTTGGTAAGAAATGTCATACTTGGCCTTTTGGTTTTGCTTTCCCAGAATGTGGATTCACTTTTCTTCCTACTGAAATTTATGTTTCTAAATACTACAATCTTTCCTGAAATTAAAAATGAAATACATAAAAATTGAGTAAGCCATAATTTTCATGTGCTACATGCTTATATGTATATTTCGGAGATGTTTACCTTCACCAAACAACATAGAATATATATGTGATATATGATTCATGCTTATATCACCTACCCATGGAAAAGTGCATAGGCACCGTTCCAAAAATTATTGCCCAAGAAGCTCATTCCTCTAATGTGTAAAATCTTGTGGGTATATACTCAATCTTCACATTTCTGGTTCTTAACATTTGTGCCACAATACCGGCACATAAGAATTACCTTGTCATTATGGTCACATAACAATACATTCTTATCTTAAAGGAGGAAAAAAATTTTTGCATACTTGTGATTGGGTAAAGAAATAGGTCCTATACTAGGGCTTAAAAAATAAAGTCATGGAAGAATTTTTATTTTAATGATAAAAATCTAAGGTTGATTAAACATATTTCATCATAGTTTCTTAATACATGCTGACTACCCAATGTATACTTTTAGGTTACAATCATCATGTATCTTTCTCTATGTTTAGTGTAATCTTGGAATATAATAGTGAGGAATTTCTACTTCTCATAATCATGGAAGTTAAAATATTTTTGTGATTCTGAATTACTCTAGTATTTAGGACATCAACAAGCATGTTAATGCCTCCAAATACATATAAATATCCAATAATGAATATTAATGAATCTACAGTTTTAGAGAAAATGTTATGACTAATGATCACTTTTTTTTTTTTTTTGCTACTGGAATTGAACCCATTGGGACTTAACCACTGAACCACATCCCCAGCCCTTTTGTTTTTTATTTTGAGATTTTGAAACATAGTCTCACTAAGTTTTATAGGGCCTTGCTAAGTTGCTGAGACTGGCTTTGAACTTGCGATCCTCCTGCCTTAGCCTCTCTAACCTCTGGGATTACACAAGCATGCACCATTGCACCCAGCTGTTATGATCACTTTTGACATACATTTCATCGATTCATTATATTGAAAAAATGCACTAATATGCTATGGATTCTGAACCATCTTTGCCAGTTGCAATATTTACTCTGAAATATTCCACCATAAATGAAAGAAATTTTATGTAAAGTATTGAAAGTATTTTCAAATATACTATAAATACAACTGATAGTATTCATAGTACTATGCTCTAGTCCTAGCAAATAAATTATTCAGATATTTAGATTCTCTTCATTTTTTTTCCTAGATCTCCCTTACTGATCTCAATAAACTTTGTGTCTAGGGGAAGATTTTAAAAACATATAAGCATTATATCCATCTTAAAAGAGCTAGTCCCTGAATTATCAGCATCTTCTAACTAGACATTCTACATATTTAAACAACAGTGGGAATAGATGGTAAAAGCATTTTTGCTGCTTTTCCCTGAAACTTTTAATACAAGCTCTTTCTGTTTACTTTGGAAAAAGCCATCAGGATTTAAGTAGGGTTGAAAAAATCTCTTGTTCTCAGTAAAGTTAAGTGAGTGTTGTTTTCTTTTTAATTTTATTTTTGAAGTTTCCATCACCATGTCAACCTAAGAGCCACCTTCTCATCATGCCACTTTAGATAACTTCTGAAAGCAAAGAAAACAATGAAATAAGCATTTTATCTCTAAAACAATGTCTTCAAACATTAATGATAAAGTTTTAAAAACAATACATGATAGTGACTTCTTACTGAATTTTAATTACACTTTTCCAAGAATAGTTTTCCCACTCTAATTTACAGAAAACAGATTTTTTGACAGTTAATTTTGTTTTGTTAGTTTTTTTTCAGCAAGCCTAACCACTTTACCTTAAAAAGTGTTTCTATGGGAAAAAAAAAAAAGTTTTCCATCTCCCAAGGAAATAATTTATGAAAAATGTTTGCCTCAAACCCAGTTTTCTGTGAGAAACTTATTATATTAAAAATGCCTGCCATTTATTGACATGGTGGTGTCATTATTAACAGTAATAATTAGTTCTGAAAACCAATTTCCATTGCCAGTAAGCTTAATTACAGATGTTAAAAGACACCATAGAAATAATCCATTCTAATAATACAAGCACTTAAAAACAGATCTCTAGATGCATTTTTCCTTAAAAACTGCAGCAACTATAACCACACTAAAGCAAGTATATGAATTTGTAGGAGTGGCATTTTCCTATTTAATGGGAATGAAGGATGGGAAGATAAACACCTGTTTAGTCCAATCCCTAGGGGTCTCTGAAGCATATACATCAAAGCTTTGAATTGAAAATCTCAGATCAAGTCTACACATTTCATTTAAAAACATGAAACAGATTCAGAAAAGGAAAAATAACTTGGGAAAGTCAATTCAGAATTCAGGGGAAATAAAAATATGGGTCTAGCCTTGCTACTGGAATCAAATAACTATACTGCCTGCCACCCAACCAAAAATTTAGAAAAGAGTTGATGACATGATTTATTCAAAACCAGTCCGGAAAAAAGATGGAATTGTCTTTTCACTTCAAAATTCTACCATAGGGTGGTTGGAGCGGTGGCTCAGCGATTGCTACACTTGCCTGGCCTGCGCAAGGACGTGGATTTGAACCCCAGCACCACATACACAATGAAGGGTAGGGCAAGGAAGGCCACATGAAAAACTAGGTAAAGTTGATTGTCTGTCTTACTGTCCCTCTCTCTCTAAACAAAACAAAACAAAAAATGCTTTAAAAAATGTTGTCCTAGGTTAATAGTTTGGAAACAGAATTATGGGGTATTAAGGACTTTTATGAGGAGGAAATCAAGATACAATGAACAGGAAAGCTATGTATTAGGTGGGGTCTTCATATCCAGATGTCTACTTTCTTCTGTGGCTGGAACATTGCAATGGACTTCAACCTTCTGGAGTTAGTTAACTAAACTCGAGGAAGGACTTCTCTTCAGATAAAAGGGTTAGGAAGGGGCCGAAGGCAAAACGGGTGGGCAGAGCTAAGGACAGTTTCAAAAGAGCGCCATTACAATATTCTCAATTATGGTTTCTTTTCTTTCAAAGAGAGAAATACATTGAGAGAGAGAGAGAGAGAGAGAGAATCAATTTTCATTGAGTTTTTCACATGGCCTTGGTTGCTCAGACACTTAGTTGTGTACATGGGTGCTGGGGTTTGAACCCGTGTACCCGCGCATGCCAGGCAAGAGCTGTAACCGCCGAGCCACTGCTCCAGCCCTATTCTGAATTATTAAGCTAACTTACCTTGAGTGGAATTGATTTACCTGTTATTTAAAGCAAGTCATAAAATTAAGCTCTAGTATGGTATATTTACATGTAATATGTGAGTCCCTTTCCTGCAAGATCTGCAAAAATTAATTTTAGGCAGATTTTAGTGTGTAAAAATAACTGGCCATGCTGAAAATATTAGAGAAGCATAGTTGGAGATTTAAATAGCATTGATTAGTTTTATCTTAAAACAAAAACAAAAACCTGTCGTCACTGAGCAAGTGCAAGTAAAACCCAAAAGCAAACAGGAGTAGCTAATCCCACGTGCAATAGACCTTATTAGTTAAGACAAAGGTCACTATTATCGGTAAAGGGAAGAATCCAGGAAGAAGATATGATAGTGAATATTTATGCTCAAAACATCATTGCACATAACTACACAAAAGAAATACTCCTTGACATAAAGTCTCAAACAGGCCCCAATATAATAACACTGGGTAATCTTAGTGCACTTGTCTCACTAATAGGTTAGACAGACACAAAGGCAACAAAGACACTATAGAGTTAATTCATACTATAAATCAATGAGACTTAACAGACATTTACAGAATATTTTATACAACAACAGATAAATTCACTTTTTTTCAGTTGATCATGAATATTTCTCCAAAATGAATCCTATTTTATGTCACAAAGCAACTCTTAGCAAATACAAAATCTTGAAATAATTTTTTACAATTTATTAGATCATAATGGAAAAAAATTAGTAATCAATAGCCTGAAAAACTCATGGAGATTGAACACTACACTTTTGAATTACCTGGAGATCATTGGCAAAATCAGAGGAGAAATTTAAAAATTCTCAGAATCAAGAATAGAAATACAATGAACCAGAATCACTGTGACACAGCAAAGGAAATGTTTATAGCTACCAGTGTCTACGTGAAACAAAATCAATAAGATCCCAAATAAATAACATAGTGATGTATCCCAAGGTCTTAAGGAAACAAGAATAATATATCCAGCTACCAGAGAAGTGAAAATCAAAACTAAATTGAGATTTCATCTCACTACAGTTAGAATGGCAGTCATCAATTATGTAAATAACAATAAGTGCTGATGAGGATGTAGGAAAAATTAACTCTCTGCACTGTAGGTTGAATTGCAAACTAGTACAATAGCCATGGAATTCAGTATGGATATTCTGCATTAAAAACTGGGAATGAACCACTATATGACCCATCTATACTACTTCACAGTATTGATCAAAGACAATTAAGGTAAGTTTACTATAGAAATACCTGCATACCCACATTCATTGTAGCACAGTGAAGAATGAGATGAAATTTGCAGGAAAATTGATGGAACTGAAGTGCATCACTATGAACAAAAGAAGCCGGTTGGAAAGCCAAGAGTCTCATGCTTTTTCTAATATGTGGAAGCAAGAGAAAAGGAAATAAAGAGATGTCATGAAACTAGAAAGGAAGAGAAAGCAGAGCAGTGGAAGTAAAAAAGGGAGTGAAAAGGGAGACATTAGGGAATTAAACTGATCAAACTATGTTATGTGCATGTACAAATATGTCACAATGAAATCCGCTATTCTGTGTAATTATTATGCAGCAGTAAAAAGAGAAAAATTCTATGTAAATGAAATAAATCATTTTTATGCACATCATCATAAAAAATAAGGTTTTTCTAATGGGCATTATTTTTGCTGTTATATTTCCTGTTTTTCAAGATTGGAAGGATCCCAATAGGGTTGCTTGCTTCCATTGTAGGTATGAGCTACGTATTTCAGATTTATTGAAATGAGGAGGTACAAAAGTCATCTGATATACCTTTATGCTGGTTTAGCAGTGACGATCACAACTGGGCTAATGTGACATTTTTCTCAATTTTAGTTTATTTCTGAATTCACCTTGATTGCCAAGGAAAATATGCTTGCTTTTAACGTAAGCAATAGGGAAGATATTGGAAATATCTTTTTCAGAAATCTAATTTAAGGAAAAATATATTGGTGTTGCCAGCTCTTCAAAAACCTCATTGTACATATGTGTAATTCCCATTTGAGAACTGCGCATGACCTAATGTGTTTGATAATTTCTATTTACAAACAGAAATGAGTTTTTCTTAGTGTCTGAAATCATAGATATTTACGAAGGCAAGCCTAAAAGCCTTACTTAATTTATAACTGTAGTAAAATATTACATTTTTATAAAGAAAAAATAAAGGGAATATAATGGATTCAAGAGAGTCACACTCTAAATTACATTTTATTTGCATGCTAATTTTTTACTGTGACATCATTACCAGATGCAGAACTTTAACAGAATTATCAGTACTAAGGGCTGGAGCAGTGGCTCAGCAGTTATGGCTCTTGCCTTGCAAGTTCGAGTACATGGGTTCAAACCCCAGCACCACGTACACAATGAAGTGTCCGAGCAATGAAAGTCCATGAAAAACTAGATAAAATTGATTCTTTTTTTCTCTCTCTCTCTCTCACTGTCCCTCTCTCTTAAAAAAAAAAAAAGGAATTATCAGTACTAGTTATTTTTTGCATGTAATTAATTAAAAATTTTCTTCTAAAGGAAAAGTCAATCAATTTTTTAATTTTAACAATATTGAGCTTATGTTCATAAAAATATGTATATGATATAAAGTAACAGCTTTTACATATCTTCAAGATAAATTGCAAAACTAAAAAGTAAAATTAAATTCAACCTTTAAAAATAATTTCTACCTTATTATAAGAACATACCAAAAACTTTTGAGTCAAGATGTTAACACCGTAACTCTGGTGGAGATTTAACATTTTGCTTTTCTGAGCTTTCAAATTGTTGGTTGGTAGATTAATATTCACTTAATGGAAATGCATATATAGAATATGCACCTCTTCATTTCTGCTCATGCCTCCATAATTAAAATATCACTGCATTATTATGCAGCATCAAAACATTTTACACATGAACGAACATGTTGTCCAACAGCAAATGGACAGAAGAAGGTAAGGAATTGGTCAGCTGTGAAAAATGATCAAATTCAATTTGTAGGTTTATACTGTGATTAAGAGCACAGAAATGAAAAAATAATGTAAAAAAATGTAAAATTCAAAGAATACATCTTATGTCCTACACGGTTGACACACTCCAGTCTACACTTGCTCAAATATTTAATCTGTACAATTTTAATATCTTTATTGTGATATAATTAAAGTCAACAAACTGCGCTTGTAGAAATGGTACATTTCAATGAGTGTGGACAGATGGACATACCTGAGAAATCACAACCACAATGAAGGTACAAAACATTTCGACAAGGTTCGTGGGTTTCTTCCTGCTTGCTCAAAGTCCTCTTCCTGTACCCCATGACCTAGACAATTGATGACCTGCTTTCTACCAGTGTGCCAATTTGCATTCTTTAGAGTCTCAATTAGGTAGCCCTTCAGTGATCTGAATGTGTCTGTCTTCTTTCATCAAAAATAGACTTTTGAAATTCATCTAGGTTATGTGTAACATTACTTGGTTTCTTTCATTCTACTGCATGGTTTGAATCACTGTGATACACCTAATAACATTAGATCATAAAAATGTCTACTTTTGCGATTTTTTAAGAATCTTTACTTTTGGGGCTGGAGAGGTGGCTCAGCAGTTACCGTGCTTGCCTGGCATGTGTGAGGACACGGGTTCGAACCCCAGCACCACATACACAGCCTAGTGTTGGAGAAATGAAAGCCACATGAAAACTAAATAAAATTTATTTTCTCTCTCTCTCTCTCTTTCTCATTGTCCCTCTCTGTCTTTAAAAAAAAAAAAGATTTGCAACATGCTAATAAATATCCAAACCTTCAAAATAAGTAGGAGAATTTTACGTTTTCTCAACAAACAAAATTCTAAGTTTTTAGGAAAGCATCAATTTTCTCTTCCTCTTTCTTATTGATTGATTTAATACTGCAGAACTCTATAAAATTTGAGGATGGTGAATGGATAAAACAGAAAGTCTCAAGACAAAACAAGCATGTACATTTCTGAATGACTGTTTTTATGAAACTCTACTTTTACTTCAAAATCTGAGTCTGTTGGGGACTCTTTATTGCTGATTTATAGCACTTTAATATGAGAGTTTTCTTGGTAGTATTCAAGAGCAGAAAATTTGAGAATTTATTAATAACCAGAATAAGACTTCTGAAATTTAGGAATTGTATATTCTCTACACTTCTGAACACTTAGTACTGATCCATGATAAAATATTTAAGTTGAACTTCTGATTTTGTATTGAAAGGCAAATATACAAAGTCCCACATTTTGAAATTAGAATCAGTCTTAATTTCATTGCATATTAGAGTGCAAAATTGGGCTGCCGTGGTGGCTCAGTGGTTATGGTTCTTGTTTGACATGCATGATGACCCGGGTTCAAACCCCAGCACCATGTACACAACTGAGTGTCAGAGTAATGAAAATCAGATTAAAAAATGAATAAAACTGATTCTCTCTTTCTCTCTCTCTCTCTCACTGTCCCTTTCTCATTTAATAAAAAAATACAAAATTATTTATAGCATTGAATTTCCATTCTTCAAATGTAGTGCATTTCCTAATATTTGAATTCTAGCGCACAGAACATAACAATACTTTGTATTTACAAATGTAACTATATAAAAATTAGAAGGCATGAACCCTCAATATTATTGAGCTACAATTATCAAAGTATATGCATTTTAAAACAGATTTTATATATTACTACTTTAAATGGGTGTAACTCTGCTTCCAAAAGGATCACGATAGAAAGTGAATAATTTCTTCATTTTTAATCATAGCAATCCTTAATTAAAGTTGATGCAAGCATTGTCCTTAAATAGCAAAGTCGTCATTACTGAGTTGCCTCTTGATCTTTATTTTATTTTCAAATGCTTAAGACACATTTTGGCCTGCAGTTGCATTTAACCTTTAAAGAGAGGTCTTGACTTCAAAGTGGTATTAGTAATTTTTAAAGTCTTCACCATAAAATTTTCTTTACTTGCTTTCCATGTACTTGTGTTTACACAGTTGCAAAGTTAGAAAATCTCTTGGGGGAAGAAGACTCTAAAATAGAGTCTTTTTGCGTTTCGCATGTTGGGCTAGATGAGATAATTAGTATCATCATTAAGCAAATGAACTCTACAAACTAAATTCATGGATCTAAATTCCAGCTCCACTATCTAGTTATCTGTGAGCACATGAACAGTTACTTACCCTGACAATGCTTGGATTCTTTCATTGGCAAACATAAGTGATAGAAGTAGCTATGCGTGGAATTTGGAAAGATTCAATGAAAAACTGCTCCTCGTACGTCGCATTTGATTCATGATGGCTTCTAATCTTATGAAACATTTTACATCAGTGCTGAATTTTAAATCTTTCAGAGACTCCAAGATTTTAGGCTTCATTATCCTTGGACAAAACTATTTTTATAACAGATATCTGACAACAAATGTGCCTCCTCCTAGAGTTCTAGAATTTATCTATCAATATGGATAAGGTTGGAAAGAACTTGAGAAATATTGGAAAGCTTCTTCCAGCACTTGAAGGATGCCACTTTTCCAATAAGGCACAAGATATTATAATTATTTACATGAGCTGCATGTGACAAGTCTACCAAACACTGAAGTCGTGTTAAAAATATCTTCATATTTTCTCTGAGAAGGAGTCTCAGGACAGTGTACTCTCATTTCAAATAATTACTTCGTCGTAGTCATTTTAAGTTCTCCGTAAGAACATAATATGAACACTTTGAAAAACAAGTGTTTGTGAGGTAGGATAGAAGAAATAAACACGGGTAGAGAGGACACTAACAGGACAGGAAAAGAGAGGGTGTCACTGTAAGTCTAAGAAGCCCTGAACACTCCACCTCCATTCTCCATGCCTGTTTCCTTCAACTTGAAATTCTTCTAAAATTATTAACCTTAGAACATTGACCATCTAGTTAATATCTAGCTAACACATCATATTTTCTTTAGACTAAATAAAGCCGAGGGAGAATATACTCCGACTTGTGGTTTGAGTATATTCCAAACATTCTCTATCGACTGGATGACGTGAAATGAGAGATCCTGAAGGGATCTCAACCAGCAGGACCCAGGAGTCAGAAAATCCTGCTTTCAGGCCAGCATCACCCCCAGGAGCTTTTCAGGTTCTGTTTTTGCCAATTTCCCTTGCAAGAAGAGCCAGGATTGCAAAAATGCGTCTCACTCTCTCCCTTGCCGTGTGCCCCTGCATTATAGTTCCCTTGGCTGAATACATCTTTGCCTGTGCCTCTTTTGATGCATCCTGAAATTCATTTCTGAGACAAAAATTAAGAACCCACCAGGGCTTATCTGAGGTCCCCGTCTCCCTTCTTGGGACGCTCCTCAGACCCCTGTCTGTGGGCAAAGAAAGACACGGATGCAGAGAGTAGCTTAAGAGCCAGGAGGTCAGGGGACCACAGCAGAAAAACTGAGGCCAAGTCACTTTCTCCACTTGCTGTTATTGAGGTCACAAAATGAGAAGCTTACTAGGGGTTAAAGAAAAGAAGGGACACCTTGGGACTTCAAAGCAAAGGAAGCTAATCTTGAAGGGATGTTTGTGAAGCAGGGTAATTGCGAGGTCCTTTCACCCGGCAGGGCAGGTAAGAACGCCTGCCTTGACAAGACTCCCTCCCTGCTTTCTGCATGTCAGCCTTGACCTTTCAACTTTGCCTAGGCACATGTGACCTTGTTGCTGGTGTGCCTGTCCTCCATATCTGCCCAAGGACATTCCTGTGGTGGGCCAGCCAGGAAGTGACTGAGGCACCAACCTTGCTCAGTTGACCCGATTGCTTCTCTTTCTGCTTTGTGCTTTGGTGATAACTTAAATATGTAAGCTCCTGCACTTCAATTAGGGGTTAACTTGAAGGGCTTGGGTCTTCTCTGCTTTGCTCTTCTTTTTCTTTGTCTTTATACTGAGATAATTTTCTTATTCAAGTTTGCTTAGAAGTTTGTTGTTTTAGTAAATCACCAGATCCTGTCTAAAAAAAATAATAGAAAAAGAAAAAATGTTGGGCTATGGATATAGCTCAGTGGAAAAGTAGCTCTGCGTTCAATCCCCAGTACCAAAAAGAAAGAAAAGAACCTGTCAGGAACCACCGAAGTCCTCTTATCCTTTTTGGAGAAAATCTTTGTTCAGTAACTTTTATACTTATTAGAACGAAGTTTTGTTTTTTTCTTTTTAATACTGAGAAAGAGTTCACCGATAATTGCAAATTATCATTTTGCAAGCAGCGATCTCAGATGAGGATAGTAGGTTATGTAACTAGCACCACTTGAAGTAGCAACCGTTTCTTTCCACAAACCACAGCCGTTAAGATGCGTGCCAGTCTTCCATCCCATCACAATGAGCATATAAAACCCCCCTTATTCTCAAATTCATATTCAGATAAAGATAAAACACATAATTACTTAAAGATAAAACAACATTTTTAAGGAAAAGACAATGCTGTATTGGTATATATTTGTGAAAGTGAGCTATAATTTTAGATCACTCATTATTTGATATTGAGAATGGAAAAGATTAGAACACAATAATGAAAACTGATCACTGTGTTATTTATTTAGGTATTTTTTCCCAAAACAATCCTTATGATGTAACTTTCATCTAAGTAATTAAAGTCACATAATTCAATTTCTGCCTTGTTGTAAAATAGGCAATGATGGACTAAATACATGATTTCCAATGCAACATCAATCTATTAAATAATAGATATTTTAGTCAGCTTCTGATACAATAAAAAGTTTACCAGGCTTTAATAAATGGAAGACTGAATGAAACATTATTATCAGAATGATCAATATTCTGGATACACGGTATCATTAAAAAGAAGAAATTATAATATGTGCTATTGAAATTAATGTTAAGGCTGTAGTTTGATGATTAGTTCCACCTGTCTGACTCCTGGCAGAGGCGTTAGCCTGCAGTCCCCTGAGTCAGCTGCTCTCCACTTCAGTCTGCAGACCTGCTCTAAAGTTGATCAATGGAGCAAGCGCTTCGTTTCAGTTGATCACCACCTTATTTTTTAAACTTATTGGATCATATTTACTGCAAAGCTGTACACTCTCCTTACTTTCAGCCATATTTTACATAAAGAAATAAGTCATACATGCATATATCTTAAAAAATATGACATGTATTAAAATTATTTTTTATTTAGACATAATATTAAACTATGACCAGAAACTAAAGTCATGTTAATAGACAGAGTAATGATACAGAGAATGTGGAAAGATCTGAAAACAAATTTTTCAAATAATTTATTTTGATAGTCTTAAATTATTGTTAAACCAACTCTGAGGCAATTTTTGCTGTGTAAAATCTTATAGAATGCTCAAACATAGATTTTATTTAGATGATTAAAATAAAGAAGGAGAAAGTAAATTCATTTTATGGAAACAAAAAAAGGGCAAGAAGAGTTTTTTTGACTTGCAAATAGCATTCATATTTTGTTAAGGCCCAATAGCTTCCTTAAGCTTAGTATTACACGGCAAAAAATCTGTGGGACCTATGGTCAAAAGGCTAGAACTAAAAGCACATTCAATGCAAAATGATGAAAATTGGTTTATATAATTCCATTATATTTCTCCCTTTTGTCTATGTCTCTCATAATTTTCAATTTTCATATAAGTCCCTGTAGTTAAGAAAAAGTATACAATTCTTAATGTTGAATAGAGTGATTCCAAATACTAACCAAATTTAAGCTTTGGTTTATTTGCCTCTTTTCATGTGGGTTATTGGAAAAGAAAAGAAAACATCCCTATTTCCAGTTTTCCATGGTTTGGAAGTCAGAACAGGGAGGAAGTCATCAAGCAAATGTTGCTCTTGCTTTCTTTTGGTACTGGGGATTGAAGCCAGGGATGCTTCACCATTGAACCATATCCCCAGTCCTTTTTATGTTTTGTTTTGAGAGGGTCTTGTTTAGTTGCTTAGGACCTTGCTAAACTGCTGAAGTTAGCTTTGCATTTGCAGTCCTCCTGCCTTGGCCTCTTGAGTCTCTGGGATTATTAGCATGTGCCACAAGCTTGGGTTTTGTCTTTAATCCATTACGTTATTCTTTACCTTGATTGGAGAATTTAATTCATTCACATTTAAAGTAATTGTCAATAGGTAAGGACTTACTATTGCTACTTTGCTAATTGTCTTCTGGCTATTTTGCTCATTAATTTTCTTTCTTCCTGTCTTCCTTTGTGATTTGATAATTTTCTATGATGAGTTGGTTTAGTTCATTTCTTTTTATCTTTTGTGTATCTACAAAATGTGTGTGGTTTACAAAGACACTCGTGACATCTTGTAAGTCTATTTTAAACTGTTCACAGTTTAGTGTTGCATGCAAAAACTTTACATTTTACGTTTTTACTCCCTGCCCACCACATTTTATATTTGTGATATCATAACACCTTTCTAAAATGTGTATCCATCAACAAGTTATTTTAGCAATAGTTATCTTTAAATACTTTCGTCTTTTAGCCTGTATACCAGAGTTATAAGTGACTTACCCACCATCATTACAACGTTAGACTATTCTGAATTTGAAAATATCCTTACCTTTACTAGTGATTTTTATATTTTCCTGTGTACTTGAAGAATTTTCTTTTTTATTTCTTTAAAGGTAGGACTGCTGATGATAACCTTCATTATGTGTCATTTGTCTGAGAAAGGCTTTGTCACTTTTTGTTTCTGGAAGAGTTTTCTAGGTATTCTAGTTTGGTAATTTTCTCTTTCAGCACATATAATCATTCCATTCCCTTCAAGCCTTCAAGATTTCTATTAAGAAATCCACTGATAGCCTCCTAGAGATGCAAATTAGATGCAACCCTGACTTTCTGAATATGAAATCTTGCTTGTTCTCAGTTTCTATTCCTTGCAAAATGCTTTTTCCACAGTTGAACAAACTCTTGAAGAATTGGCTTATATTAATATTTTTTGAAAAAGGAATGTCTGAAGTCTTCAATAGCATAAAGTGACATCAACCAACCAACCAAGAAATTATATTTCCCAACTGAGTTTGCTTTAATAGTTAATATTTATTGAGAAGTCAGCACTCTCCAGTTAGAAATTAGTAATAAAATATAAAAAAATTAATGAGATCTTAATAAAAATTTAAAACAAATTAAAAAGATGGGATTCATTAAAATGATGTCAATATTTGTCAATCCTTCTCTGGAGACAGAAATACCAACTTTTAATTTTTTTTTTTTTAAGTTCTAGCCTGTACATCAAAAGACCCAAAGCTATTCATTAATCTATCTTAATAAAATGTTCTATGATTTTAATAATATTTTAAGAACAATAGAAACATACTATAAACCCCAATAGAAGTAATCCAAATTTCCATGTATTCTTAGGATCACATGTACCAACATATCTTATATCACTGTTGATTTGAACTACACATATATGGATGAATTCAACATCCTTTTGTCTCCTCAACTTCTAACCCTTTCTTCTACACTGTGAATTTTCCATTTCTGCTAGATTTTTTCAGTTAGAATAAAAACCTGCTATCATTTATGCATATTTGAAAGATGTATTTGCTTTCACATTCTGCTCCAGTTAATGCTGTATTTCTTTATACCCTTAAATAATAAAGCTCTTTGAAAAGATTGCCTCCACTTAATTCCCTTCATTTTCTCTTTAATTGAGTGTATTCAAAACTTCCTTTCCACCCCTTTGATAAATACCCGTTGTCATGGTCAATGGTGACACTGCTAAATCCATTAAGACATTTGATCGATTACTCCATTATAAGATTTTTCTTTCCTTTCCAAGATGTCAGTTTCTCTTCGTTCTCTCTACCCCATTGCTGCTGCTAATGTGGTGATGTTTCCCTTTCCCTGTAACATATAAATTTTAGAAAGCCCCAGAACATAGATCTCAGATGTCTACCCTTTTTTAAAGGATAAACCCTAAGAGATCTCACCTGTTCTTGTAGTTATATATATTATTTATATGTTTAAAATTCATCATTTTCTATCTCTTGATCAGACTCTTCTGAAAACCAGAATCTAATCCAACTAGTCAATTTCTGCACTTAGACACTTAATAATCATCTCAAATTTAACTTTAATAAAGGCATCTTTTTGCTTCCTTACTTCTTTCAAGACCCTCTCCTTACATATTTGGCTTTGTCCGTTTCCTTGGTTTCATTTACGACACACATTCTACCAGTAAACTCTTTTAGCCTGAACTTAAAAATAGAGTTGGACTTTAAACACTACAAGAATTTCTACCGTAAGGGCCATCAACATCTCTTAGTGGGATTATTGCAATGGTTTATAAATTATATCACTATTTTTGTCCTTATCCATACTCATTAATGATCCTTTCAGAATGTATATAAAATCATGTCTCTTATATATAATAACTTTAATGAATTCCCTTCTCTCTGAAGAAATGCCAACAGTCAATGTTTTACAAGATCCTACATACTCTAGCCTAGGTCCCAGAAATTCATACTCTGGGATGTCCCTTCCCTCCCTCTTACACTCCATTTCATCATACATTCTGAGAACACCTGAATTGCTTAAACACTCCAGCCTGAAATGACAGCTGTCAGATGAGCTTGCAACCCACTTTCTCATAGCATAACTTTCAGGTCTCTCTGTTCTGATTACAATAAAACAAATCTTCCAGATTCAAGTGTACCTTTCTTTTCACCTATTTTGCTGCATTTGTCAGAAATTTGTTACTTTCTTTCTGCTGTTGTCTTCTCACCAAAATAAAAGACTCACTGGAGTCAAGGATTGCCTTCACTACTGTATGCAACTCAGAACCCCTAAGCATTCCAGGCATTCTCTGTGTATCTGTTGACTGACTAGGGAAAACTCCAAGTTTCCTGCTCTTCGAAATGTAAACCTCACCTTTTCTATAAACATCGTCCGTCTATATACTTTTAGCTTCTTCCCTGGGGTTATGTGTGCATCGTAAAGAAATTTTTACTTTTAATCATGAAAAAAATTATAAAATTTTAGTTTTAATGACATGTGGTATAAAAATAGATTGGAAACAATAATTGTTGGGGTCTGACCTTCGGTCTGACCTTCACTCCATTTCATCAGTTGCCCTGGAGCAATCTTGTTACTATTTGTATAAGTTACTTCAGGAGGGGCTGCTAGGTCGTGCTGTTAATCTTGCTAATTGTTGATACAAAAGGTCAAGCAGGGTGGGTCAGAATGTATTGACTACAGAATGTTCTTAACTTTTGTCTGTACTTGAAATCTCCACAACACCTGGCAACTCCCTTAGAAGGATTATTGATTTCTTGGTTGTCTCCCCTCCTCCTCTATAAAAACCCGTGTGCCTTAGTAATAAACGGATTCTGAGCTGCCATCAGCTGTGTGTGGTTGCCTCGTTTCCCCAGCTGGGAGGGAAGGGGACCCTGGACGAGGGGGACCCAGGTTCCAGCTGTCGGCACTCACCCTCCTCCTGATTGGCTCCCGGGGGACAATCCAGCTCCCCACAGATGGTGCCCCGTGTGAGGAATTCTCTCACCCCCCCCCACCAGCAGGACATTACCCACCAGGAAGATATTGGAAGAAATTCTGGCTCCGCCCAGCTGCAAAGGTTTTTGCAAAACAAGGAGCTATAGATCAACACCTGTACTCTGGACTATTGACCGTGAAGTTTATCTACTGTAAGAACAAATAGACATTTTGGCTGATGTTGGGTCTATGTGTATCCATAACCTTCCTGGACTGAGTTTTAGCTACGTGAGTAATCTGGCTAAGTCCTAGGGAAGAGTGACCAGTGTCATTATTATTATGTGCTTTGTGATTGGTCTTGCGGTAAAAAGGCATGGAAGGGATCGAGCAAGCTTGTGCTGCCCTCAGAGTTGATGACCATAAGTCAGCAATGATATGGATGGCTCAGGCTCAAGGGGCTGGTAGTCAGTGTTGGGTAAATCCTTTCAACCCCCTTATCAACCTAAGACAGGAAGGGTGCCTTACACTGCACCTTATTCCAATGACAGGTAAGAAAGGGGAGGTGTGAATGGAAAAACCTAAGGCAGACACAGTCACCTGTTTGTTATCCTCCTCTCAGAAAAAATAAAAAAGGAGATGTTGGGAACATGAGGCTCAGCTGGCTTGTAGGAGAATTGGTGGTAAACAACTCTAAGGGGTCCAGCTGGCTTGTAATTAGCAAATTGCCTGACCGCATGACTAAGCTATTTGGCCACTCATTTGTTACAATTGGAGAAAGGTGTTTGCACTGTACCCCTATTGGCTGTTGTAATGGATAAATAGAGTAGCAGCTAGTCAGGTAGGGAAGCAGCCAAAGAAGAAGCAGCCAAAGAAGAAGAAGTAGCCAAAGGAGAAGCAGTAGCCAGAGAAAAGCAAGCAAGCAGCCGTGTACCGGAGGAAGAAAGCAGAGAAGACACATAGATCCGGAGAGATCAGCAGAGACGTTGGAGAGATCAGCAGTGGTAGAAGATGCAGGTCCTGTGTTCCGGCCACCGGTGTTCGCCCCCTTGTTCCCGGCTCCCCGACCCTTCCTAACTCAGCCCCTCGGAGGACGGCCCAGGTTCGCCGGGTCGCTCTGCCCGCTCCCCGCTTTGGAGTGCTGCGGGGAGCCACTCCTTGCCCTAGCCCTGCCCTAACTCAGCCCCTCGGAGGACAGCCCAGGTCCGCTGGGTTGTTCTGCCCGCTCCTTGCTCTGGAATGCAGCGGGGAGCGACTCCTCTCACCCGGTCCCCAGCTCTGTCCTGCTGGCCCCCGGGGAACGGCTAAGGTCCACCGAGGTCATTCCACCTGCTCTCCACTCAGGAACCCTGTGGGGAGCGACAAATAATTATTATGGAGCTATCATATATTTTAATTCTAAAGTAAATCATATTTTTATTTTAAATTAAACTTATTTCAAACTAAAACAACTAAAATATCATGCATTTAAGCTGAACAATTTTTGGAAAAGATGCTATGTTAGATAATTTTTTTTAAAGAGATATGGACAGCGAGAGAGAGAAAGACAGAATCAAATTTTATTTACTTTTTCATGTGGCCCTTGTTGCTCTGACACTGAACTGCAGACATGATGCTGGGGTTTGAACCCCCATCCTTGGGCATGCCAGGCAAGCACTGGAACCGCTGAGCCAACGCTCCAGCCCTGAATGTGTTCTTCTTAAATCCAACTCATGACATCGAATGGGTTACCATAGTAGTGAAAACATTTGGCCACACCCCACTGAGTGCAATGTAAAATAAAAGTTTTTATGTTGTTATCCATGATTTCTTTTAAACCAGAGATTTAAGTTACAGGATGCCATTTTGATCCAAATCCACTATTACCTGTAACCTGGACTCGTGCCATAAACCCATTATCCAAACACAAAATGAGATTTCACATAGCTCTATGGTGCCAGAAGCCAGCCCCATCAGAACTCTTGGGTCCCTGAAGAATGAGTGGAGTTGGTGAGGAGGAACATCTTGAACTTCCAGGACAATTTGCAAACAGACACAGTTCTCTGCTTGAGCAAAATGCCTTCTGTTCTTTATTGTGATATATTTTTATACAGGTAGCAAAACAATACTTTCATTAACTGTTTCATTACATTTGACTTCTTTTTAAATTTCTCAGTAATCCCTGACGTTAGCCATCAATACAATATGCTTCCTTGACACATTAACCACAATGTTTCTTTTTCTTTTTCTGTAAGAGTTTTTTTTTTTTTTTTTTGAGATATTACACCTTCTATCTGTGTTACACTTAAAGAGTTCATTAAGGTCAACTTTCTATATTTACTCAGAAGATTTGTGTAAGCATTTTACTAGGAAATTTTCTCACTTTTGGTAATACAGTATTGTCTAGCTTTAGTGCTCCTTTCCAAGCAAGCAATTAGCATTGTATTATAATTCTATATTAACTAAAACTATGTTGTTGTCATTTTACTATTAGTAACCTTACAAAAAATATTTATGTGTTCTTACTAAGTTCTGAGAAGTAGAAACTCAAACTATTTAAAAACAAAGGCAAAATTAGAAGTAGAAAAACATGTTCCTTAATCACTCATATAGTATGCAGTGTGGACACTTGATTTTTAGATAATATTTGTGTAACTGTTTACATATGATGTTTCTTTGTTCCTTTGTCCTACATCTCCAAGGTAGCCTCTGACATCCAAGTCTCTGAAGAAAGGGCAGGTGTTGGACATTAGTCAATTTACCATTGATATTAGCATTCTCCATTTTCATTGTATATTCCTGTAAAAAGCAATGGTGGGTCTGTGGGTGGAGGTTCTTAATAATTTGTTTGGGCTCCTCTAGGTGGATACCACAAACACCCTCCAATATTATAGGCTACATATGGTGGTCCCTGTCCTTTGGGAACAATAAATCTCCTATTATATGTCTTTGATTGTTTAACAGGTAAAACATTAATAGGACTAGATGTAATCAACATGGGTAAGAGTAATTCCTGTAATTGTAACCTTTCAAAGTTGGATTTCTGGTTATTCTGGCTTTTTAGTGTGTTATTAATACATTTTTAAAAGGCATTTCTTATCTTCCCTCAGACTCTGCAGACCTAATGAAGTATTATTACTTTTATGACAGTCTTTATCATCAATAACAAATTTTTCGGGAAATTTGATCTGCAAATGCATAGTTATAAGTATGATTGTTATAAGAAAACATCCAATCCCTAGGAGAGATAATGGTGGCAATTTCCTGGAATGGTGGCCTTGCCAAACCCTTCCCCATCCCTGGACTTTGTCAATCAGCATGGTGGAAACAGTCCCCGCCACTATGGCTTTGCTCATATGATTCTATCAGGTGTGATAAAAGGATAATAGCTTTTGAAGTCACATGTGAATGTGTAAAGTGGCAAGGTTCTCTGAATATCCCAAGTAAGCCTTATTCAACTATTTCAATGGCGACACTACATGTAGCTAGATATAGAACATGTAAGCTGTGCAGCCTTGGTTAGAAAAAAACTACCTATCCACAATTTCCTCAGCTGTAAAGCATGTATGATATTTACTCCATCATTCTGTAACCATGATAAATAACAGAGAGTATCTTTAAAAATTCCTGACACATGTAGATGCTTAATTCAAACTTTTCCTATTTTCCTTCCTGTACCACAAAATATCCAGACATTTAACTTAATCTACACTACTGCTTTCTCTTTTATGTTTTGACTAAAGACTTGCTATTGAAGTTACTTTTCCCTACTTTGTTTACTATATTATTACATCTATTACCAAGTACTATATTGTACTACTACTATTTATAAGTTTTAGACATATATTTAAAAATCTCAACAAGTCATATTAGCAAGGAATTGTTAAAGGTATAATATATCCCTATGAATCTAGTCTATTAAAAATGTGTTTAGATGAAATCTTTAAATAAATGAGTTTGGTATAACCTTCAATGATTGCTTAATTTTATGATTAACATTAAAAATTATATGGGATGTAAAGATAGGATATTAATAGTTTTACTGCCATTAGTTGTTGAACTTATACATAAAAATGTTGAACAGCTTGCATAATATTATTTTTATGAAGTAGTTTTAAAATAACTTAATCTTACTTTAACATAAGGGTACTTTTCCTTTAATCAGAGTTGTACATGTTATGTGATAAAGAAGCTTTCTCATCAGCTGATCTAGATAAAGAACTTATTCACATTAACTGAGGGCTCTATGTTGAAATTGCAAGATTTTATCTGAAGAAGTAAAATCTAGCAATTTGGAAAAGGTCATCTTTGATTAGGTAGAAAGAGTTTCTACTCAGTGATGTTATTTCTGTCACATTATCCAAAATTGCAGATTTTTTTTTCAGTTTCAAGATTGTGCTTTTAGTCTCTCTTTAGGCACATTGTCCATTGAGCATTTTCCTTCAACTTACTAAGTTGTTTCTTTTAAACACAATAGAGCAAATAATTTCTTACCTAACTTCCTGATTGTTTCTTATTTATTTTTATATCAATTGAATTTGTAATCACAACCATTTGTTCAGGAGATAAATAGTCTTCAGAATGAAAATAGATCAATTCAAAGGAAAGTTCATTTTGACATTTAAACCTCCAGAAAAAATTAAACTTCATCAGCAGTATTGAATCAGAAATAAGATTATTTTTAAAAAGGCAGTCTTAGTGGTCTATAAGCAACTGTGAAATAAATTTGTATTCTTTTTCATCTTAACTTTGTTGTCTCTAACATTACATATATACTCATAACTTATCAGTATGCTACATTATCAATATCAACTTTAACTGTGCCTCAGTACTGAAAGAAATATTACTTTGAGTATATTGAATGTTTTGAGGAATTTGTTGCCAATTCTATTTTTTATTACAACTTTTCTTCAAAAATTATTTTCCATAAGATAATTTTATTGAGAATTTCACACATTTAAAATTATATCCTGGGGACTTCAGCCATGCAGGGCACCCACTTCCAGGAACCCTGCCTGAGTTGACCCCAACAGATTCTGTATGTGAATCAGGCCTCAGGTCTGGAGCCATCAGCTGAGCAGGGTACCTGCACCCAGAAGCCCCAATGGGGCCAATACCCTGCATGTGGACCAGACCTTAGGCACAGGGCACCCATAGGGCACCCACGCCTAGGAACCTGGCTGGAGCTGACCCCAACAGTCTCTGCATGTGGACTCAGGCCTCAGGTCTGGGGCCTTCTGGCATGGGGAACCCTGTCCAACCCCCATCCCCAACTCCCCAGGCACCCCACATGTAGCTGCACACACATAGCACATTTCTTCCAGGTCCAGAGACATTGGATCCATACCTTCTACCAAAGATGCCATCTCCTCTCATGGTGTGCAGGAGGCCTATTCTGGCCTGAAACAAGATCCCAGGATCCGCCAAAGCACCCTGGCTGCTGTACTTCTATAGTCCAGCAGGCTGCTACACTCCCCCAACAGATTTCAAATCAATGCTCTGGGACCTAGATCCATAACGTACAGCGAAATGAGGTTCCAGACTGAAGGCAGCTTTCTGGAAGAAGGTGGTTATCAGAGGGGTGGTGTCCGACTCAGCCCTTTGACCTATAAAGAAGAAGTACCTCCAGACCAGCCTGCCTTCACTACAGGGAAACTCTATTCAAGGATTGAGAGGAAGATTACGAAAATTGAGGGTTCAAGATAGAAAAAGTTCACCTCAAGCCCAGAACTCCCAAACCAAGGAATACACAGACAGGTAGAAGGATGAAAACTTAGAAATAATTATAAACAATCTAAATACTAAAAGGAACAATGAACTAAAAGAAGATTTAATGAAGGGACTAAGTGAAAAAACTCAGGAGATGAAAAACTCTATTATTAAAAAAATAGACACACTGAAAAAAGAAGTATTAAGCTAAAATCTTTGGTCAATCACATCAGAACAATAGTGGAAGAATTTGATAGTAGACTAACTTCCATAGAAAACAGAAACTCAGCTCTGGAAGAAAGAACCTCCAACAATGATGATAGTCTGAATACGCTTGTGCACACGGATGACAAAGGAGAAAAAAACTCATAGAACACGAGCACAATTTTCAAAACATCTGGGATAAAATCAGAAGAATCAACTTTAGAGTAATTGGAATACAGGAAGAAATCAAAACAAAAATGAAAGATATAAAGAACATTCTCAATGAAATAGTTGAAGAAAAATTTTCCCATATCAAAACAGACTCTGAAATGCTCATGCAGGAAAGCACAGAGAACCCCAAATAGGCCTCATCAAATGAGAAGTTCACCAAGACACACCATATTCAAAAATGTATAACAGGTATATGAAAGAATATTAAAAATGGCAAGAGAGAAATGCCAAATCACATTCAGAGGCAAGCCAATGAAGATCACATCTGACTTTTCAGCTCAGACTTTAGAAGCAAAAAGATCATGGAAGGAGCTCTTTCAGTCTCTCAATGACCATAACATACAGCCAAGAATACTATATCCAGCAAAACTCAGCTTCAAATTTATTGAGGAAATTAGAACATTTCATGATAAAATCAAACTTTTGGCATTTCTGAACAGAAAACCAGCATTACAAAGAATCCTCAAAGGTAAACTCCAGATAGAAGAACAAGCAGACATTCCTCAAAACCCATAAACAGAAGAAATTCGAAAAAAGTGCACACTATCAAAAGACAACCAAGGAAGCACAGAATTCGCTAATAAATCACAATGATTATGAAGCATAACCACATAACTATCTTAACGCTGAATGTGAATGGTCTCATCAGTCCAATCAAAAGACACAGAGTAGATGAAGAGGGACAATACTGGACATGGATCAGGCTCAAGTTACATTATCATTACATATGCATATATGATTTGTATAATAATGAATCCCTTAAATATGTAAGAACATTCTGAATTAATAAATATATAACATAAAATAAAAACAAAGTACTTAGCAATTAAATATTTTTTAAAAATCCAGTCATGTGTTCTCCATAAGGCTTTTTAACTTACAGAAAGGATTTCATAGTGTGAATCAAAGCCTATCAGTTTTTTTTTAACGTAGACTAATTTTGCATTTGTTTATCTACTAAGAGCTCTATTTATGCTTGGATGGAAATTTTAATTAAACTGTCTTTTTTAAGTGAAGCAATGCCAATATGAGTTAAATTAATTAATTTATTATTGATTCTTTTCTGTAATTAAAGAAAAGTAATAGTTTATACGAATGTATTTGTTGGTCTATCAATTTAAAAGAAATATATTCTCCTACTAGATGGTTATCCATTGAAATTACTGTTTCACAGAAAAATATAGCTTGGTAAAATAAGAGGGTTAGCCTAATCTTCTACATGTTTAAAGAAATTATTGGAACATAATGAGAAATAAAAGTACCAAAAAGGTGTGATGGTGACTCTTTTCTCTAAATCAGTGCTTTCAATACAGTCATTCAGAGAATAGAATAAATTATGAAAAACTTATTCTATATCATTACAAATTATGTTTATAATAAATTAGGAGATTTATTAGGCCATGAATCTATCTGTATAATTATCAATAATGACTAAGTAACAAATATTCCAAAAATTACAGCCTTAAAGCAACAAACATGTATTATCTTAGTCTCCATGGATTATGAATAGGGCATTTACTTGGGTGCTTCTGGGTCAGAGTCTTAATAATATTTTATTCAAAGTGTTGGCCAAGACTGCAACACTTTAAGGTATGTGGCTCAGTGGTTAAGTGCAGCTGGGTTTAATCCCCAGTACAAAATAAAAATTTTTTGATCCACATTTGTAAGCTTTTGCTCCCTCTCTCCCATTTTCTCTTTCTCTTTTACTCTCTCAACCTCTTCTGCTACTTTAAACTCAATTACTGAAATGGGGCTACCATAAAATCTTATAACATCTGGGAATCTAAGTTCCCAAATTAGAGAGGGCTTTAAATTTTTAACTCCCCTGTAATATCAAGGAAGTTATTTGTTTAAAAACTAAAGAATATGAGAAAACAGGTGATTTCTTAAAAAGAGCAGGTGGTTGATCTTGCCTAGAGCAACTTGGTGCTCTGGAAAAGAAAATGATCGGATAAATTATAACTTTTATCCAAATGATGTACTGTTAACATTATAGAAACTAAGACTGGTGTGCACTGGAATGTGAGGGCTTAGATTGAAATAAGGAAATTAAGTAGTCGCCTTGAAAGATGTGAGAGAAATTGTACAAAAGGCAGAGAGGCCACTGTGAGTGGAAGGAGGGACACAAAAAATTGTATGCTTATCTAACATGAGCCTACTCTAATGGAGCTTGGCTCTGCTCTCATCAACAAGGACCTGGGGTCAAAAGCCATGCTCTATATAAAAAAAAATCAATGATGAAATCTTGGCACGTTATTTAGTCTAGCATTGGCAGCTTTAGTGAAATTCTTGCCATTTGGGAAGGTTTAGAAAGAAGGACATTTTCCAGAAGGGGGGAACCTCCGAAAAATCTAATGAGAATGATAGCTAACTTTATCGAATATTTAATGTATTTTCAGGGACACTATAGAACACTGGGAAGTAAGAACTGTCATTTTGCACATTTTAAAGATAGAGAAACAGAGACACAGGAAACTAAATAACTTGCATAAAGCAAAAAACAAATAAAGGAGTCAAGACGTGATTGCAGGCAGTGGAGCCTCAGAGTATATACTGCACTATAAGACAGCGACCTCTTCTTCCTCTCAGGTAGCTAACTCCTTTTCTAGTGGGACTAGACATGTAACTATACTTACTCAAAAATTTAGATTTCTTAATACTCATATCATTCCACAGTAAATCCAAAAATGATCCCAATTTATTAAATGTAAAACTAATGTATAAATAAACCCAAAATACAGGAAGTTATTTCAACTGCTATTTAAGGTATATCAATGATTCAGAAACCAAAACTTATGTAATTGTTATTTCTTCTATTTAGAATTCCCAGTGCTGTAGTGTCACCATCTCATGCCAACCAAGCAAAGCCAAATGTTAAATTTTCAGACATCTCATGAGCCACTGTTGAACACTCACTTATTTTAAAATAAAACATATTAATGCACAATTAAATGTTATAATAAAAACAAGTTAATATACTCAAAATGTATCACTTCCTATATGTTGCCATTTTTGCTTTTGAAGCTATTTCCATCCATTAGATCCTTTATAAGAATGGTAAAAATTATGAGGAATGGTATACTACCGCATTTCTCTTCTCTCCTCCTTATTCAGTCAGTAGCTAGATATCAGTAGCTAGAAATAGCCAAGATGGAAGTATTTATACCACGGAAATTAGAACACAATATACATCAGAACTTTTTCTTTCTCAAAAAATGGCACAACATTTTTTGATTGACTATTATGTATCCATCATCTATGCATCTTCTATGTATTGTCTCTCTCTCTCTTTTTTTGTTTCCTCCTTGGTTTTGTTGAGGTATGATTGACATATAAAGTTACATATATTTAAGGTACATTTCTTTTTAAGGAAAAATCACCCTGAGATCACATAGAAAAAAAATAGATAGGAGATTTAAAGGAATGAAAAGGGAAACAGATTTTAATCCATAAGTTCACATATTTTTCTAGGATTGTCACCCCCAAGCTGGTCTCTCTTCAAGTTCTGTCACTGTCAAATTTCTGGGACATCTGTAAATCTACCTACAAACTATTAATGATGCTGGTCTTGTGGAAGTCAGGTTCATGTCCCCCAGAGTAAAAGAATGCAAACTATGGGATAATGAGGCAAGCAGAACAGACAGATTTTAAAAAAGGATGGAAAGAAAAGACCTCTCCAGGAGAAGGGAGACTCAGAGCCCAGCACTCATATGAGGGGGTGAAATTCTCTTTCTTACGGTCTTTCAAGATTCTCCCTCCTTTGATTTATCATTGCCTTCCCTTCCTCACGCCTAGGAATGAGAACACCAAAATTCTGGTCTGATCTACTCTTTTGATTGTGTCTACAAGCCAACACCTTTATCAACAAAAGGGCAATTTCTGCCTGGAACACCTTTGCTAGCAGAGGCGGATGTTGTATTCTGACCATTCATATGCACACATTGTCTATTTGAAGCAAGGAATGCTCTTTGCCCTTTTAGAGAAAAAAAATGACCATCAACCAATTTCCTTCTTACTGACTTGCATCATTCTGCCTACACTGACTGCCTAACGTTTTATTGTCTCATTAACTAACATTTCAATAAATAAAGTAAAGAGAATGATATATTGAGAAACCTATACTTTGGGGAAATTTCTAGTAGAACTATCTACTGAACAGATAATGAAGATCTTATCAGCCTAAGGATCTGGACACTGATCAGACCACCAGAACCTGTTTTGAGATCACCAGACTAATATAATTTTGTAATATCTTCCCATACCCACCCCTCACCAAGCTCCCTTTAATAGAAGAGCTGGGAACCCCCAAAATGCATCTCACACTCTCAAGATGGCCCATTTTCCCTTGATTATGTATTTCTTGCTTTATCCACAAAGACATCTCTGTCATGAGATTGCTCTCATTCTCCCCAGAATGTGTATCTACTTCCTAAACTAACTTCTGTCTATGCTTCTGACTGGTGTGTGCTGAATTCTTTTCTATGGCGTAAGTCAAGGACCCCACTAGTCCTAAGTAAATTTCCCCTTCTCTCTGGGAACTGTTTGGACCCTTCTTGGGAGACTCCTCTTCTCCCAGATCAATCCTGAGATCCTCATGGATTTCAAACCATCTACTTAAACTGTAACAGAAATTCAAGGACAGAACAGGGAGATATTGTTAATAGCAGCCTGTGGTGAGCAAGTCCAAAAATCATTATTTTAATATGGCCTTGTTTCAATAGAGGGGAGGGGAGGAAAATACTAGAAAAATGTGGAGTGTTTAGGTTTTACATATGCATTTGATTAGATGCTGCTTAAGGAAGTAGAAGTTCTTGGAATTCACTCTGCCTTTAACACTACTTCCTTTCAGATGAAATCCTTTAATTTTCAATTTAATTGCCCAAAGTTAAACTGCATTTGTAAAGCATATGACTTAGAAGAAGATTAAATTTTATTTTTGTGTAATCAGTTCCACCATGCCATCAGAGAAGGGTAGGAATTAAGACTCCAACAAGTAATCATTTCAAATAGCACCAATAACTATATGAAATAATCAACAGCATATACTCTTCACATTAGAGCTTCAAGTCAAATTGTTTTTTAATTTTATAATGTCTTCTTTTTGAGACTCCAGGTGCAACCATCCAATTTAACATTCTTGCAAAGTAGCTTTTCTCCATATGAAATTATTTTGATTCAATGGTATGTGATTTTATTCCCCCTGGGGAGGAAATTCTCAGACTACATAGAATATAGACCACATTCTAATCACATAAGCATAAGAAACTCTTTTCTGGATGTTGGAAAGTTTATTAACTCTAAAAAAAAAGTGGTCCATTCAGTATTGCATGATAAATTATGCTCAAATCTCTCCAAATCAGTTTTATTATTCTGTCTTTTGCCTTTTGATACATGGAGAGATCCAACCATATTTATGTAAGTGACCCAAATGTAAGAGTGATATGATGGAAGGAGGGGGAAGGGATGTTTCCAATCTCTATAAGCAAACTGCTTATTTTTGCAAGTTAAAAAAAGAAAGAAACCTAAGAGAATAAGAAAAAAGCATTCATGATTGCATATTAAATTGTTAATAATTCCAACTTTCATTTTAAACTAGGGATCTAGACCTCCAATCAATTGTGCTTCTATTTCATGCATAAGTCAGCAATGTGTAATAAGCAAGCACACTGATCTTGGAAATGATAAAATCAAGTGAATAAAACTAAAACCCTAAACAAAAGAAAGAAAGATTTTCCTAAAACCTTAAAGAACATGGCTTTTGTTAAGTTTAACATATTGTATCACCCATTAATTTTAATTTTTCATATGGGTCAATGTTAGACAGGAAACCCTTTCAAAAGTTCTATAGATTAAAAAAAACAATTTAAAACTCTCTATTGAAATTGCATTCATGCATGCAATTACTTACTGGTAATTGTTACTTAAAAGAAAAGACAAAACCTTCCTTCAGAAATCAGTTTTTACATGATTATAATCCATGATGTTTAAATTTAGCAAATCAGCACCCCAATTATACCTAAAATGTTTCCAATCTCCAAACCCTCTCCCACTCCTGACCACTGCCCACTCCATACAGTAATTCCACAAAACCTGTGTCCACTTGCTGAGGCCTTTATTACAGTCAGTCTTTATTTTTCTTTTTTAAAACCTTAAAATTCTTACAGAGGCAGTTGGGTTAATAACATATCCCACCATGAATGAATTACAGAATTTCTTCTTAAGACAGGAATTGATCAGGGATGATATTGAGCATTAAACCACCATAAGAGAAAGGGAAACTGGTCAGTGACAAAGAGAAACCCCTCACTTTCAGTTTTGGGTAAGATTAAGACTGACTTCACACTGTACCTTCCAAAGAGAGCAATTTATTTTGGAATTTGTTCTTTGAAGTGATCTATATTTTGAGTGCCAACCTTATTCTTTTGATTTAATTTTCATAGGCCTTTAAGACATAGCTACCATACTTATTATACAATGAATAAAGTAGAGACTCTAAATGGTTCAGTTATTTATATCCACTATTGTACTAGAAAATGGCAAAACTAATAATCAAACTCAGTCTCTCTCAAAAGCTTTTATTCTTTACCTGTCAAAAAGGTTGCACAAGTATGAATTATATTAGTTGGAAAGTAATGATGAATTTTGCTATCACTTCTGAAATATTCTAGCAATAAGCTTGGGCAATATGAGCTTGATTGACATCAATAGAGTTGTGCTGAATTAGTCTGCCTGGATTTCTTAGGAGCTAAGTAGACTTCAGGTCTTATTAATACCTTTCCTTGGTAAGGCATTTATTCCTCCTCCTAGACACTAATGCCATTTGTCTCCTGGTGTCTTGCTCATTGAACACAAAGCCAGCACAGTGCATCATTCTTTCTCGTGTGGAGGTCATCTTTCACACTGTACAACTTGTGACTCCAGCTGTTTCTTACCATCAAAGTCAACTACATGATCCATGAATTATGTGTGCCGTGTGTGATATGCTAATGAATGAATAATCAATTAGTAGATATTCATGGGATTATTCATATATATATGACTTTTAGACTGAAAGTCTTATGAATAAATCAATTCACGTGTTAAAAGCTTTGAAAATTGTGTTTGCATATGTGATAAACATAAATATCATATGCTGAAATCAATTTAGCTTTTCTTCCATTCCATTAATATTGAGATTATATACAATCTAGAGTTTTAAGAGCTGTGATAGGATGGTGGCCCCATTACTTCTCATTAATGATCTGTTAGAAATTCTGCTTGGCCTTTACGAAATCTGAGCATTAAAAAAAGAAAAAAGAGAGAAAAAAGAAAGAAAGAAAGAAAGAAACAGCATGGTAAACCACAGGTGAGCAGAATGCAATTTAACAGTGTGTGTTCAGCTTTTATGTTCTTTGTAGGCTAGAATTGATTTCAGTAATTATCCCAGTTTTCTAGGATCCCTGGCTTGTGGGCTATTTCTGCTTCACAACTGGTTTTTCTTTTGGTGTTCTTGGAACCTCGGCTACAAAATGTCAACAATCTTCCCCTTACTTCAAAGCGATGTTGCCTAGATACAGAAGTTTATGTCCATAAGTATCATATGTTTTTCTAGGACATTCTTTTAGAAATAAAAATAAGAGCTTGGATTCCATTTTGCCTCTGAAAAGATCTCAGGGTGAAGCTTGCTTTGGAACATTAACATTATTCAGACCCATTTAAATCCATGATTTGATCAAATGTATTAAACAAAAACAACTTGAAGCCAGGAAATGATTAATTAGAATTATTAATGCCTCACTTAAGTCAAGTAATTTCGCAAGAGAATGAGCTACTTCCAAATACACTGCTTGTTCATTACCTTTTCCCCAAAGACGTTTGACCTTCTTCACCCAACAAGCACACTCTGTTCCTCTAAGCACGGCTGTCTTTAATCCCCCGTTGAGCCTTTTCCTGTTTAGTGCCAACAATACCAGTCACTCTCACCCTGCCCTCCCACTTGACTTTGCCTGCGTTTGTGTAAGGTACATATTGTGTTTGTTTCCTTTGTTCAGTTATTTGAGTTCTCTAGTCTCCAACCTTAAGTTTTAAATTCCTTTATGACAAGGGCTGTTTTAAAGCATAGCTTTTATTACTATTTAGGTGTGGCAAGGCCAATAGAACAGAGGATGTTTGCCATTGAAAAGATATTTTTTTTTATACTCACAGATTTGAGGAGCAGAGGGCACACTATGCCATGGGGCCACCACATGGGAAGCACTAAGTCCAGGCAGGACACAGGGGGAACAGAGGAAGAGAGTTGAACTGTGGGCAAGTCTTTGTTTGGTTTCCATGGAAAGGTAGGATAAACACAGGCCTAATATTGGCTAGTTAAGTAATTTTAGTGGCTCTGGGGTTTAAGAACAGTCCCTAGCTGCCTGTCCCGATGTTAAAGTGATTAGGTCAGGAGAATAGTGGTGCGGAGAGTGAAAGAGCAACAGAGAAGGCCATTGGGCCTATGGGTCTGGATTGCTTGGTTTGCACAAGAAAGATGGGCTCACAGGGGAGTTGCTCACTGTCTCTAGGAATTAGCTAGCGCTGTGGACAGTGGTCCCTCCAGGATTGCCAAGCTCCCAGTTCAAAGCAGTGGAAAATAAAACACGTGATTAATACTCTGGTGTTTTACATTTTAACCCTTTGACGTGCTATGTACCACAATAAACAGCAACATACCTGGAACAATAAAATTAACTTTCTCTGAATTAAACTCTGCACATTGCTTCTGTTAGTCTGTCTGGGATAGTTATCAGATGGATTAATTTGGACAAATGTATCTATAAAATCAATAGACCCACTATCTCCTGAGAGTTAGGTCTATTGTTAGTGCCCTTAACCCAAATTCCATTAAGAATCTATGGACAGTTGAACAAACAAGTTTATTTCCCTTTATTGTGAGGGAGAACACAGGGCACAGGTTTCTGTGGTTTGTCTCAGTAGGAAAATGTCAAAAAGGAATAGTTATAGGATTGAGATTTGTTTTGGTCAAGAGATTTTCCAGGAGAGCCCAAATATATCATATCTTGTTTTGGGTTGTGTCACAGAATGGGAACAGTTTTATGACTGGGTATCTCAATAACTCTTATCTACAGCGAGGGAAGAGTAGAGCAATAGGTGAACTGGTAGAAAAGCTTTCCTGTATATTAATGGTGGGTGGGAGGTGTTTTCTATGGCGTCAGGTGGCTTGGACAAGGTTCATGTTCTGTCTGCATCCAGACAAAATTTCAGAGTAGTCTTGGTTTTGTCCCAAACCAACATGGTCACAGAGGCCCATTTTGTTGAAGCTCAGCAGAACACCAAGGCCCAACTGTGAGAGACAGGCCAGGCTGGACACCTGGATGTGAAGGGTTGCTTCTTTGTCACTATAATGTTTGGAGTATGAAATTGGTTTACACATTGGCACACACATAAAATCAATTCTCATTATTCATGAATATTGATATATGCATTAAGTTGCCACACACACTAAATTCATGAATATGGATATATTCCTTTTCAGGGAAACACAGGATTAGTTTCCTGTTTGATCCCAATGCTTTTGTCATTCATTCAACATGTAAACTCTTTCACCTGTTTCTGTTTAAAGGCACACCTTATTTATATATACTATTGATTCCTTAAATTGAACTCATGGTTAACGAAGGCACAAAAGCATGAAAACTGTGGAAATTAAGTAGAACATACTCTTAAAGCCGAAACACCAGGCAGAGCACAGCCTCCTGTAACCCCATCTGATGACAGGCACTTTGGGTGACCTAAAGTTTTGTGCTTCATGCATGTCTGTCAACTGCTGTGAAAAATGCCACAAGTGTTGATTTGGGCGTTACGAACAGATATTAATAAGGAGGTAAATTTGCAAAAACAGAAAGAATGCATGGGGAGGATTAATTGTAAATATTATCTCTAATCCTCTGAAGAATTATTCATAGTAGCATTACAAAGTAGTAGTGCTGGGGAAAAAAAAAGCAAAGAAAAGAAGATGTGAGGCAAAATAAGCTCCGCCATTTGCTTGTGGTCACAGACCTGGTTTCTGGCAGAGACAACATTTGAATCCAGGCATGTGTGCTTTTAAATCGTGTTCTTTCCTTCAAACCATATGGCTGCTCCTTAAAAAATGAAGATGTATTCCCTTCAAATACTAAGTTCCTTTCCTTAAATTCAGGGCAATCATAGATAATATTTCCAACATATTACCAATGTATTTATACAATCAAGGAATAGAATGGGACTATGTTATCCTCTTTATAATTACTAAGTAAATGTGAATTATTGCCATTCAATCAGTGTTTAATAGAATGCCTACATGTGTCTGATAATGTGCTACAATTAAAGGATACTGTAATTAAGGGGATGACTAAGATACTTCCTTTTCAAAACTGCAGGAGGTCACCGCCACTAATTCATTTAAAGGTTTATTAAATGTAGAAGAAATGCTAAGAACCCTGAATATTACACATTTGCTTTTTACATGAAATGGGCAAATTTTGATGCTTTCACAGGCTATTTATCTAAAATAGTTGAAAACTTGAAGTCCAGAAATTTAGCTAGGTTCTGAAAATACTACTTTTTACCCTATGATCCTGAAAGAAAAAAGAGAATCATGCTTTCCCATATGATTTAGATAAGACTAGAGTTCCCCCTTGTTTACCTATGACTATCCCAGATACAGTCCCCGATTTGCTGTTTTACCTGTTCTTGCAGATCACCTGAAATGTTTGTTTTCACAGATCAATCCAAAGGAAAGGCTTGCTAACTTGACTTAAAGCTTCTGCTAAGCTTTTCTCCTTGCAGGATCCTGAGTTTGGAGAGCCACCTAATCTGAGCTAAAATCACAACAAGAATCAGCCCCTTCTAAGCCAGCCCTCCCTAAATCACTGACCATGAAGAAGGACATTCCAAGATCAGCTGTCTGACACTTGTTCTTTAAACCCTTGTTTACTCTTCCTCTGTGAAAGAAAGCCTTTCCTGCCTGACCTTTGAGATGCTTATGGAACCTGTTCCTAGCCATTTGTCAAGGTGCTACTTTGCCTGACAATAATCCTTTTGAATAAATTCTCACCTTACCTAAGCTAAATTTGTTTCTCAGTTGACAGTTTCTCTGTCATCACATTCTGATAATAAATAAGATTAAAAAGAAAAATTCAGATTGCAGTCTTTGAAATATGCTCTTTTTTAGGTATAATCATATATAATCATAAGACAAATGACATTTTCTTGAAGTTGCTTTTATTCACCCTAGTAAATTCGAATTTGAAAACGAAATAAATTCTCTGAAGTGAACTTACATAAACCTAAATAGGTTTAGGCCTTGGATTATATACTGGAATTTAATTACAAGTAATTGCAGAGACAGCTCCAGTTTCTAAACCTCTTAAAGAGAGATACAGGGGCTGGAGTGGTGGCTCACTGGTTACAGTACTTGCCTGGCATGCAGTGAGGATGCAGGTTTGAACCCCAGCACCACATACACAAGGAAGTATGGAAGCAAAAAACAGACCACATGAAAATCTAAATAAAAATCGATTCTCTCTTTCTCTCACTCTCACTGTCCCTCTCTCTCTCTCTCTCTCTCTCTCTAAAAGAGGGAGAGAGAGGGAGAAATATATACAGAACACCAATCAAATCATTGAAAATCTTTGAATGAAAAACTAAATCTGAAAGGTTTTAATGTGGATATTAAATATGAATTGAGTTTTGTATAAAAATGAGTCTACATGTAATAGAAGTTATCAAGCTGATCTAAATGTTGGTATTATTTCTGCAAGTAGCTTATGCTTGGTACAAATTAACCCTTGTTCTTTTCATGGCTTGCTTTTATCTTTGTTAGATGAAAGGAAGACAGTGTTTATAAGGAGTCTGCAGAGCTCTATCTAGTTGATTAATTTCACATATATTATTTGATTCTCTTAAAGGAAGAACTATTATGCCTGAATTCCTGGAACACTGAGTCTAAGACCTTGCAACTGGACTTTCCAGCTGTAAACGATCAGAGGCAGATCATGAACACAAGACTTGTACGTTCCGTTAGAACTTTTGCCATACCTCAGACGAAAACAGACTTAAAATTTTCCAGTGCTTCATGACTAGAAAAGCTAATATTTTATGAACTCAAAAATGGATTCTAAGGCAGAAATTCTGCAAACAAGAGGGGGCTACGGTCAACAATTAAAATTAGATTTTTATTTGCTTTGAGAAATGACTGTATACGCACAGATACTTTGCAACCGAAAGCTACTTCAAATATTAATGTAATGAAAACATGGCAGGCTCTTGAAGTCCAGGAGAAAATATTACCAGGAACTTCTTTCTTGACATTTATTTGGTTTGAGTTTCTAAATTAGCTGCATGATGAATACTTTGGTTGGAAAAAGGGGTGTTGCCTTTTTGAATTTTGAAGGAAAATTTTCTGTGTGATTATCATGAGAGCTGTTACCTTATTTATAAGATGTCTATCCATGCTAATTCTTTATAAAAATTATATTAAAAATTTCTTACAAAAGAGCAATCATAAAATGAAAATATTAATTTACAAAAACAATTTCCCAGATGAATTTGATAGGACTGTAAGAAACCTAAGACTCATACATGGATTTACTTATGTGAAAATGCATAGTTTTAAGTACTTGAACTCTTTCCGCAATGTCCTCAAAACGTGACCGTTTGTTTTTCATTCCAAAGTTTTTTCTCTGGTAAGAATTCAGTCTGTTGCAGAAAGCTGAATTACATTGATCCATCCTTGGGGTTGGGGATTAAGATCAGTGGCAGAGCGCTTGCCTAGCATGTGCAAGGCCCTGAGTTCGGTCCTCAGCCCTGAAAAACAAACAAACAAACAAAAAACAAAAACAAAAACAAAATTAATCCATCCTTATTAAGAAATTATGAGTCATATAGACAGAACACTTGCTGATAGGAATAGAGGAGGTAAGAAAAGCATACTTTGTTGAGGTGGGGAAAGAATTAGAGCTTTTTGGTAAGGATGGATTCAAATTGAAAGGTTCATGAAGTGTGATCCACTCTAGTCTTCTAAACTTTAGAAATGATAGTTCATGTTTTAGAAAGAGAGTAAAGAACTAGGCTACGAATTTGCTACAGAATAATGAGTTATTGAAATGCAACATGTATAAATGACTTGCTGATTGAAAAATACTTAAAGTAAAATGCCAAGGACACCATGTGTTCTTATAATTTTTAAAAATCAATATGTATCCTGTTGTTCATTTATCAAATTGTAATCACTTTAGCATATTCAAGGTCAACACTAACTTTAAAAATCTTTTTGTCCATAATTCTAAGAAACACGCAAGTCGTATTGTTCAAAAGAACTTTAGTTGCTTTTTTCTAAATTTCTCACAATCTAGAATTCTGACATTTTTTTTCTGAAACAAAACTCTTTAAAAAAATAAAACATACACATATATCAGCAAGTAAAGTTGTTTCTAAGATTGTTTTGCTTTTTCAATAAACTCACTAAATTTTTTGCTTCCCTTCATAAGTGAGTACAGGCTATAAGTATTTTTATTTTAGATAATAAAATAAGAAAGGGACATACTCTGTGAGGAAGCACACAGAGGTGCTACGTATTCAGTATTTCACTACTGAATACCTCTTTGTGAAGTCATTGGTCTCTTTCTTTAAAATTTTTATTAAGTACTTGAGTTATTGTACAATCATAAATGCATATAAAGTAACATGATGATATGCATGTGTTCTTAAGTCATAAATACCCCCACATTGCCCCGTCTCTTGATTCTTCTATGTCACCCCTACAAGCTATATAAATGCTTACGTTGTGAATTTTCCAGAATTAAATGATTGCATAAGTATTATTTGGATTAACTGGGTGTAGAGAGTATGGTACATTGTTGATTGTCACTGGTCTCTTGTAGCTTTCCCCAATAAATCTTGTATCTCACAAAAAAAAAAAAAGAATCTAAAGTACACCTAAATCATAACATGGTTTCTAAGTGAATGATATTAGGAGAGTTCAGGCCTCCTTGGTCTTTATTCAGCTATATTAATGTAGAGCTCTGATGCCCAATGTAAAGAGAGAAACCTACCAGATATGTACTATGCTTCTTCCATATCATACATGTTTTTGTATGAAAAGAAGTGATTACATTCCTGTTCAAATATTTTGTCCATTGGTTACTTTGGGTGGCCTTTTGGCTTATTATTTTGTAAGAGTTGAGTATCCTTTGTTGGAATTATGTATTGCAAAGATGGTCTAGTTTACCTTCATATTGTCTTAATAGTGTTAATGGACAGTTGATTTACTATTTACATTTAGTTCTACCTTCTACCTGAAAAGGTTTTCGTGTATAGTATCATGTAGGGAATAAAAAATTCATTTCCCCCCCGTGAATATTTGATGGACCAACATTATTATTTAAAAAATCTGCACCCCCTTCTGGAGACATCATTGCCATCAATCAAACGATTGCATGTAGTGTATTCTTCATTTCCTATATAGTTTCTTTGCCTATTTGTCTATCCTTGTTCCAATAGCACACATTAATTACTGTGGGTTTGTGGCTTGTTGCATTATAATAAAATGCCTTCAAGTTGTTCTTATGTTCTTAACTTTCATATTATCATATAAAAGTTTTGGAATCATCTTGTTAAATTCCCCAAAATAATATTTATAGTGGATTAAACTGAAACTACAGAAGAATTTAGAGAAAACAGATCTCTTAATAATATTTAATTTTCCAAACCATTGGTCCTTTGGTTATTTAGATTTTTTATTATTTATCTTACTAAGATTTTATAGATCTCAACTTATTTGAATAATTTATGTTGAGTTTATTCCTTGGCATCTGATATTGTATTTACCAATATAAATACCATCACTATACATTATAGTTTTTTTTAAGAGAGAGGGACAGTGAGAGAGAGAGAAAGAAAGAATCAGTTTTATTTAATCTTTTTATGTGGCTTTTGTTGCTCCAACACTTCGTTGTGTATGTGGTGCTGGGGTTTGAACCCCTGGTTCTCACATGGCAGGCAAGCACCACAATCGCCAAGCCACTGCTCAAGCCCCCATTATACATTCTTGATAACTGTTCCATATAAAGAATTATATGGAATACCAAAATTATTTTTAATTTTTTTGTAAATTTAACAGAAATGCTAAAAATAACCTATTAATTCTAAACATTTATCTCTATGTTATGGTTTGGATGAAAGGTGTCCCCCAAAGGCTCATGTGAAATAATCCCAGAAGGCTGAGGTGATTGGGTTATGAGAGCCTTATTTCAATCAGTAAATTAATCTGATAGGGATTAACTGCTAACTGAAGGCAGGGAGGGTGTGGCTGGAGAAAGTGGGTCGTTGGAGGCATGCCTTTAGGGTATATATTTTGTATCTGAAGAGGAGTCTTTCTCTGCTTCCTGGAGAGATGCCTTCCACCATGATGTTCAGCCTCAATCCTCACCTCAAGCCCCGAGAATTGAAGTCAGCAGTCTATGACCCAAGACCTCAGAAACCTTGAGCCCTCAGATCAATTTTTCCTCCTAAAATCGTTCTTGTCAGATCCTGGGGTCACAGCAATGAAAAAGCAGACTAAAATACAATATGTATATATATATTGTTTTGTTTTGTTTTTTCTAGGCACCTGATCATGTCATTTGTGATTAACCATTTTATCTCTTATTTGTGATTTCTTCTAGTTTTTGTTGTTTTTGCCTCCTTTTTGCACTGAGAAAGGACTCATTTTAAATGTTAAGTAGACATCTGAGAGCAAACATATTTCCTTTTCTCCAGCCTCGGTGGGAAGCTTTCACAAGTTACTATACATATGATGTTTGTAGGAATTTCTAGACTCAGCTATTCAATTAATTTCTTTTTCATTTATAGCTTTCACTTAAAATGATGTATACTATTTTTTCGCAATAGTTGATGCATCTCTATCAATCAGGTGAAGTTATCCTTTCTGCTGCTCACATCTCCTATGATCTTGCCCCTTTTAGTCAGTTAATGAAAGAGTCCTGCTAATGTTTCTCAGTGTGATTGTGAGATCTTTAATGTCTTCTTGTGCTTCTTCATATTTTGCTTTGTAGATTTTCAAGCCATATTATTGAACCTTTTGCAGAAATAAAATATGAATGTTTTCCAAGTGGAAATGTCCTTCATTATAGCTAACAGTGTTTCATGTTTTAAAGATTATTTTGTCAAACATATAGCATTTATATTAGTAAATAGATTTATGATGTGGTTTCTCATTCCTTTTACTTTCCACAGTTCTGGATCACATTTCTGTAAACAGCATATAGTGAGCTTTGTTCTTCTTTCAAAACAGTCTTTTTCTTTAGTTGGACAGTTAGTACTTAATCTAATATGTAAGTCTTACATATAATAACATGCATCTGTTAGTTTTTCTTTGCCATCTTCTAACATGACCCCTTGTTTTATTGGCGTCTAATATAAATTCATATCGTACCAGTTTCCAGTGTTGGAATCTTGCAACACTTTAAGCTCCTCCTGCCTTTGCACTTTGAGTTATTATTGCCATTCATTTTCTTCTATGTCTTTTTTTATTCTTCTGTCAAACTGCAAGCAAAATGTGACTTTATAGAAAAATGTAATAATCTGAAAAAGGGTGATCAACATTTGGATGGTGTCATAAGAAGTACTACAATATTTTCCAAGGATGTTTGTGATGTTACGCCATTACATGTATTATGCTTTAGACTAGGCTATTCAATTCAGTTCTGGTAAGTATGCATTTATGAAAATGTTGTCTTATCAAAGACATTCTGATATGCCAAGGAAAAATGGCATTGCTTATCAATCTTGGATGTTCACATAATTGCTAAGTTATCACTGGTATATTTCCTCATATTAGATGTGATTCTGCTGCAACTGATCCCAGAAAGATTTTTGGAAAACATTTACTTGCATGTGGGTTTTATGTAAAAAATATGTAATAATGACAGTTTGATAACATTGTTAAAGAAATATTAGTCAGGTCTGCCCTCACAGCAAGGGAAACAACACCCATCTTTTAACCTTGATGATAAATTGAATCAAAAAGCAAACAAGAATCAGAATGACAGTTAGGAAGCAGTAATTCATGAGAAGAATCAAATAGGCAACAAAATATTTAAAAGCATGAATTCCTTAAGTATTACTCATTGTGAAGTGTTTTTAAAAGTGCATGCACATTTTAGTGCTTATTAACCATGAATATAAATTTCTGCCATGCTGACCATCAAAACTTCATGTTTCCTAAGGATTTCAGATACATGAAATGTATTCAAATTATATTATTGTATTTTTAAAGTTGGATTAGAAGTACGAACTTTAAGCACAATAATGTAATATTTATTTTATAGTGAAAGATAAAATGTATTTATATATTTAAAATACTCATATAAGAATAGTAGAATTATAAGTTATTCTTCCCCATAAATTCCTGAATTTTCAGAATTTTTGATAGAAAATATACTACCTTATAAAGGAAAAATAAATGTTAACATTTTAAAAACATGATATATTCCTTATCTGATAGTATAATAAATGCTGGAAATGTAGCAACCTGTATTTGTATATTTTAAAGCTGTGTGGTCCATTAGGTAATTATATTAGAAACGCTACTGGGAACAAGGAGAAAGGAAGATGGGTCCACGTAGAGAATGCCCTACTAAGGGAGAATTTACTGAGGATAAGATATTTGAACAAAAAAAGAATGAAAGACTTTTAATAAAATAAGGAATTTATGTTGGACAGAGAAAACATAGGAAGTGAAGGTGCTGAGCCATAAGAGTGTGTACCATCCAGGGAGGTTGTAAGCGGCTAGATGCACAGGCAATAGAAACATTAAAAAGCCAGGTAGAACTGACAGCTTATGGTTTTGGGTAATGTGCCTAGGAGGCAGTGATATATAAAGCAAGGGTTTACTGATGCCATTATTGATTGGTAATTGAATCTCAGAGATAATAAATGTCATGCAAGATGTATTTTCTAATCAATGACGCCGCTTATATCACACATAGGTACACAGGACAAATGAGATTTGTGAGGATGCAGAAAAGATACACAGCGGCTCTCATCACGGGGTTAACTGGCGTTCACTGTTGGCTTTGCTATTAAAAGCAAGAAGAAATTGCTGCAACTACGGTGAAAAGACTAGGGATACGTGAGAAAGGCAGACTAGGTCTGAGACTAACTCATGCACTAACTGCGTTGATACGGCCAGTTAGTTAACTCTTCTGAGCTTCCCTTTTCTTAATCTGTAGTGCCGAAGCAATAATACTTATTTTTAAAAAATAATAATAGAGATAATTAACATAAAAAACTAACATCGAAATCAACAGGTCGATTTTGCATGTTTTAATGGAAATATAAATACTTTATTTTCTACTTTAAATTCCATGAGATCATAAGAGGCCAGCAGATAATTTTCTGCAACTGAGAAAGAGAGAGAAAGCGGTGACAAGTAGACTCCTTCACGTAATCAAGACAGAATAACCCTGGGGAAAGAGTTTGGGGATTCTACAAATGATGAATTCTGGTATTGGCAATACCATTTCTAGCAGCATTATAATGGTAAGTGTGACTAAAGGACAAAACAAAAAAGGAGCTTTCACATTGGGAAATGAGAAGAACAAGCATCTTACAGAAACAGAATTAAAAAAAGAAAAAAGGGGATGGTAAGAGATTTCAGATTATCGACACAAGCTTCTAAAGTTGCTCAAGCTCTTTCACAGTTCTGGAATTTTCAGTACAGACACGAAACTCACGGCCTTTAAGGGTATATACACTTTTAGAATTCTCAGAGGCCTAACTTATTAATTGCTAGCATTGTAATAACTCTTTTCTTGGATGACTATACATTATCATCAATCCCAAAATTGACTTTCTATAAAAATGTGGAAGTTGGATAAAAATATTAGCAAAATCCACTACAACTCTATGATACTATGATTCTTTTTAATTATATCCAATTGTTTCCTACTAATGAAAAAAATCTCATTTCAACCTTCAGAGGGATGGTTTTTCTTCTTTTATCTTTTTTTTTTCTCTTCCTTTTTTTTCTGCTCCAGGGCTAGCTAGCAAAGTCTAGCTAGCATCTTAAGACTGCTCGCCTGCAAAAATTATATTGCCTAACTATACTGATTGAAGCTGATAGGAAGATTTTAGAGGTATCTGAATTTATCTTAAAGAATAGTCTTCTTTTAGTTAATGCAACAACTTAAAATATAGTTTGGAATAATAAACAGCTAATAATTTTTTATGTAGGGGGGTTTGGTGAAGTTCCATTTTTTTTTTTAAGAGAGGGAGGGACAGTGAGAGAGAGAGAGAGAGAGGATCAATTGTATCTTTCCATCTGGCCCTTGTTTCTCCAATGCTTAGTTGTGTACATGGATCTGGGGTTTGAACCCGGGTCTTCGTGCATGCCAGGCAAGTATCATAACCACTGAGCTATTGCTTCAGCACCCTTCCATATGATTGTATGAATTCCAGCTGATGTTCTTCAGTGCTTTTGTTGTTTTTCCTGAGGTAAATGGCAGGGTCTCATCTTAGGAAGCATAAAAATATCATCTTCCAAGAAAGACTGAAGAATATTCATAATTTGATAAAATAAGAATGATTTAAATGAATACTGAAAATATGCATTGACATTAATGATGATCAGTTTTTAACTGATTCCGGAGACTCTAGATTATATTACTAAACCTTTTGTAATTATACCATTAGTTCTAGAGTTCTAAGAGTCATTGAAATATTGCCCCTTAATGTAGGCTTGCAGATTAGGAAGGTTTTGTTCATATGCCATCTGTGTTAGTTCAAGGTGATGAGTCCCTTGGGAATGAGGGTCTGAGATTTACTTACCTCTTTACACCTCTACCACCATCTCCAGGTTGCCACAGACAGTAGTCTCTCATCAAGTGTCTGCCATCCAAATACGCACAGGGTATTCAGCGTTCTATCCCTGGGGCATTGCCACTGGCCGAGGAAGGCTTCCTCCATTCCAATTGAAGGAAATGCTATCAGAATGTGTCTTTTTCCCTTCAACTACCAGAAAATTATTTGGCTTAACTCCATGTTCTTCTGCTTTACTTTTAACCCTTTCAGTCTATTCTAGTATAGTGTAAAGATTAATCAATTCCACCTTCTTCTTTGGGCATTTTTAATGAATTATATAATGGAGGATCCCAGGAAACTCATTGGTTTTGGTTAGTCCAATAACTCCATTAATTTACTGATAAATATTTACTGAGTCCATACTAAGTGCCAGGCTCTGTTCTATGTACTGGGTGTAGAGAAAGGAGGAAAATAGACAAGTCCCCATTCTAAAGAGTTTAGAAGACAAACAATGGATAGAACAAAAAGATGATTTCTGCTCTCTTAGTTTCCTGTTCCTGAATATAAGAACTCCAGCCTCTACATCCTTTAGACTCTAGACCTTATATCAGCCACTCTCCATGTTTACTGGTCTTCTGCCTTGGGTGGAGAGTTGTACCATTGGCTTTTCTAGTTCTTAGGGACCTCTGAACTTGGACAGATCAAGGCTACCAATATCCTAAGGTCTCCAGCTTGCAGGCTGCTTATCATGGGATTTTTTCAGCTCCCATAATCATGCGAACTCATTCTAATAAACCTCTCTTCTTTCTCTTTCTCTCCTCTCTTTTTACATTTTAAAAAAAAAATTTGACTAATATCTAACAAAATCTTTTTTGACACAAATATATGAAATCTAGGTATTTCTAAAAAAAAAAGAGAAGGAAGGAAGGAAGGAACAAAGGAAGAAAAAGATTTTGCAAGAGAAGTTAAAAACGTTAGTTTCTCAGTGGCTCAGTGGTTTCTGTGATTACCTGGCATGAGTGAGGATCTAGGTTCGAACCCCAGCACCACATACACAAAAAAGTGTCAGAGCAATGAAAGCCACATGAAAAACTAATTTTAAAAATTTGATTCTCTTTCTCTCTATTTATCCTAAATCTAATATTCAGAACTTTTATATATATTTTTTTTCGTTAGAAGCATGTTTGATTGTTCAACAAATAAATTTATTTTTTTTAAGAGAGAGGGACAGTGAGAGAGACAGAGAAAGAGAGAAACAACTTTATTTAGTTTTTCACATGTCCTTAGTTGCTCCAACACTTAGTTGTGTATGTGGTGCTGGGGTTTGAACCCTGGTCCTCGTGCTTGCCAGGCAAGTGCCGAAACTGCTGAGCCACTGCTCCATCCCCATAAATGTCTTAATGGAAAGAAGAAAGAAAGAAAAAAAGAAAGAAAGAAAGAAAAGAGAAAACATTTATTTCTCTTCCAAAGAGAGAGAAAAGTGGCTATCAGCTAGGGGCAGATAGCAAGACCTTTTATTGAACAGAAATTTCAGAAAATCTTTAAATTGAACATAGAATTTTGCATTCATGTGGGAAATTTCAGAAAACCATCAGGAGACCGGCTATTGCAGTTTGCTTTAGATAATCACCTGGGCAGAGTCCTAGGGACTTGAGAGGTCTGGAAGATTGTCAGTCTGCTCAGGCTACCATAGCAAAATACCATAAACTTGAAAAACCGAAATGTATGTTTCACCATTCTGGAGGCTGGAAGTCCAAGATCAAAATTCTAGCAAATCAACTAAACAAAATCAAGTTCCTTGAAA